>JAODAL010019882.1:0-70870 GCA_025379985.1 Phyllomedusa bahiana | reverse complement strand
GGCCCTCCCATTTCTTTTTCTACTCTGGTTAGAGCCTGTTTGTGCTCTCCTCTGAAGGGATTAGTACACACCATTGTAGGAAATCTTCAGTTTCTTGGCAATTTCTCGCATGGAATAGCCTTCATCTCTCAGCATAAGAGTAGACTGTCGAGTTTCACATGAAACTCACATGGCCAGTTTAATCGAACCAACAAATGTAATGCTCCAGATTCTCAACTAGCTCAAAGGAAGATCAGTCTTATAGCTTCTTTAATCAGCAATACTGTTTTCAGCTGTGCTAACATACTTGCACAAGGGTTTTCAAGGGTGTTCAAAATATCCAATAGCTTTCTTACACAGATAGCAAACACAATGTATTGATGGTTGTTGGAAATGGGCCTCTATACACCTATGTAGATATTACATTAATAACCAGACGTTTGCAGCTAGAATAGTCATTTACCACATTAACAATGTATAGAGTGTATTTCTGATTCATTTAATGTTAGCTTCATAGAAAAAAAACTGTGCTTTTCTTTAAAAAATAAGGAAATTTCTAAGTGACCGCAAACTTTTGAATGGTAGTGTGCAGTTCTATGACAGCTACAAACAGACCTTATGATAATATCATAGCTGCCCTGCCCATTTTCCTCACATTTTGCACAGGGAATCTTGGGCTGCAGATCCTCATCGCTACTGGTGCTTGATGCGGCGGTGGATACTGCACGATTAATTTTAAATTATTTTTTTAAAAAGAGCCTGAAGCACACACAATCAGTGTCTTCCTGAGACAAGTCCAAGATGGCCACTGGAATCTCAGGGAGTGACCACTGGGTGGAGATAAAAAGAAAAAAATCATATGGTTTCTTGCACCAATCAGGAATACTTTTGCACTCAGTACACTTTTCTGCTTGAAAACAGTCCAAAAACCGCTGAGGAAACCTGGACAAAACCAGTGACAAAAACCATTCTAAAAACCAAAACCGTTTTTTGTGTCAAAGACAGTCCAAAAACCGGTTGAAATGAATAGTTCTGATGAGGTCAAAACCAAGCTGTTTTTGTCCTTTGCTGTGTAAACGCACCCTCAGGGTGCGTTCCCATGGCACAGGACAAATACTGGCCGGTTTGCCGATGAGCGGAGAAAAGCCCTCCCCCTTCACATTCACAAGCACAGATTCCGTCTGAAAACCGGACGGAAGATTGTGCGATCGCAATGTTTTGCGGCCGGACCGCGGGAAAAACCACCCAACGGAAAACCCGTGCAGTGGGGACTGCTGCACGGGTTTTCCATAGAGCACCATTGTGCTCATTTTCGGCCTTTTTTTAGGCGGTCAGAAAAACCGCAAACCGGCCGAAAACTCGTGCCGTGGGGACATGCCCTAACAGTGTAAATTTGGTGTACTCTCAAGATAACTGAACACACAGCCATCAATGTTCAAACTACTGGCAACAAAAATGAGTACACCCCTAAGTGAAAATGGAAAAATTGTGGCCAAAATGTCAATCTTTTCTGTAGCCACCATTATTTTCCAGCAATGCCCTAACTAACTTGGGCATGGAGTTCACTAGAGCTTTACAGTTTGTCAATGTAATACTCTTGTACTCCTCCATGCTGGCATCACGCAGCTGCTGGATATTTTGCGCTCCTTCACCTTTCGTTTGCGGATGCCCTACAAATTATCAATAAGGTTTAGGTCTGGTTAGCCAATCTAGCACCTTTACCCTGATTTTCTTTAGCAAGGCAGTGGTCATCTTGGAAGTGTGTTTGGGGTCATTATCATTTGGAATACTGCATTGCGGCCCAGTTTCTGAAGGGAGGGGCTCATGCTCTGCTTCAGTATGTCACAGTACATTTTAGCATTCATGGTTCCGTCAATGAACTGTAGCTTCCCACATCCGGCAGCACTCATGCAGTCCCAAACTATGACACTTCCACTAGCATGCTTGACTGTAGGCAAGAAACAATTGTCTTTGAATTCCTCACCTGGTTGCCGCTAAATACGCTTGACACTATCTGAACCAAATAAGCTTATCTTGGTCTCTTCAGTAATCCATCTCCTTAGTCTGCTTGTCTTTAGTAAATTGTAGGATTTCTTGTGTATCATCTTTACAAACAGCTTCCTTCTGGAACAAAAGCCATGCTGATCAATTTGATACAGTGTGCATCGTATGGTCTGAGCATTGAAAGGCTGACCACCATACCACTCCTGGCAACACTGCAACACTGGCAACACTGCAATGCTGGCAACACACATGCATCTGTTTTGAAAAAACAATCTCTGGATATAATACTTTGCACGTGAACTCAATGTCTGTGGTTGATCATGGTGAGGCCTGTTCTGAGTGGAATCTGTCTAGTTAAACCGCTATATGATGTTAGCCACCATGCTGCAGCTCAGTTTCAGGATGTTGACAATTTTTTTATAGCCTAGGCTATCTTTAAGTAAAGCAACAATTCTCTTTTTCAGATCCTCAGACAGTTCTTTGCCATGAGGTACCATGTTGAATCGTCAGTGACCAGTATGAGAGAGTATGAGAGCAATAACACCAAATTTAACACACCTGCTCCCCATTTACACCTCAGATCTTGTAACACTAATGAGTCACATGAGTGAAAATGGCACATTGGGCACAATTTGTAAATTTTTCATTTAGGATGGTACTTACTTATGTTGCCAGCAGTTTAGACATTGATGGCTATATGTTGAGTTATTTTGAGGACACAACAAATTTACACTGTTATAGAAGCTGTACACTGATTACTTTACATTGTATCAAGGTGTCATATCTTCAGGGTTGTCCCATGAAAAGATATAATACAAAATTTACAGAAATGTGAGGGGTTTACTCACTTTTGTGAGATACTGTATGTTATTCATAACCCTTGTGGACTATAAAACACGTAGGATAGCCTGTGACTTATACAAGAGTTATATATCAAACAAATCTTGGCCATAATCCATGTTTTCCATAATTCACTTATGAGATTATGGCCCAGAGACCCAGACACACCTCCAGTCTCATTCATGAAATTTTTTGGATTTAGGGAAACACAGAAATGGAAATTGGCCCAAATTATAAATCTATCACATTTATTTTTGTTATGCCTGGGTTGGTAAATTCATACTTGAGAACTTGGCAGTCATAATATCTGGCTAGGAGACTCCTATGAGGAGTTATGACAGACGCTGGGATTGTGACTTTCTTAGTGTCCCCTGCAAGTAATTAGCCATCACTTCTGTTACCTAGAAGAAGGAGGGTCTAGAAGGATTTTTTGAGTTATCATAAGAAACCTTGGTTCGTCAAAGATCATCATCAGCGTAGGTATGTCCAGTTCTCTTCAACTGTACTCCTCAGCCAAGTTTTTTTAATGAATTGGAAAAGGTCTGTTTTTCATATTTTATCAATTTTTGTTTATATACTGGTTTGCACATTTTTATGTATGTCAGTTCAGTGGTAATTTTTTAACTAAGCACCATACCTGTATATTAAAGTTTAAAACTTTAACAGTTTTTTTTCTCTAGCAATCCTCGAAAATTTCTGAAGAGTTTAAGTGACTGTTGGTGCACATAACTGGTGGTATAGAATTATTTCCAATTCCTTTCTAGAAAGTGAAAAGTGGTTGCAATGTGTGTGCTGTTGGTAGTCTGGGCCATGTGGGGGCATGTGTGGTGCTTGTAGTGTAGTGAGAGCCGAATTCAAGCTATTTTTGCATAGCATATCCCCATGTCACCCACAAGTTGCGCAGAAGGAGGTGGAACCAGTAGTTTGTGTCTGAGACGGATTGTGCCCTAGAGATCTTCTGTGTGTGATTTTTCCTTTCCCTAAATGAGGTTGGTGTTTGGAATTAATTGTCTCCTTTACTTTGTGCCACTGTGCCCTTAATATTCTCCCCTTTAAGCCCTTGTTTACTGACAGTTAATCTTTTTATCTGATTTTTTTTTTTACAACCATACTACAGTAAGTAACTAAACCATTATAAGAAAGACAGAAAATTAAAATATAATTCCACTATGGAAATATGTCCATTAAAAGCAGTCTTTAGCCTAATGATGTAGAATAGCCATATGATAGTTGCTACTACCTGTTTGATCTAAGGAGTTTTACGCTATAAAATAACAATGTAATAAACACACATTTTCGTTATTGTTATAAAAGTTTTAAGGAGGTATATGCATAAAAGAAAAATTAGGTAATTATACATGAAAATTATACACCCACATTTTCACAACTTGACTTGTCAAAATATGGTAGAAGCATTGTTTTCGATGCAATTATTTTATGTTGTCTATGTTTTCAATGTATTTTTCTATTCGGCTTCAATACATGCCCTGATGAGAATGTTGGTGTGTATACTCCTACACTTATCAAAAGATGCCAACAGGAGGCCACCTGATGAGAAGCCTTGAGCTTGTCCATTATCCAGCCGGCCCATGCAGAGCAAACCTTAGCGTATGATGCATATATTATTGGAATTATCCAATTTCAAAGTCATAGAAATATATCTTCTTACATGCTCCTTCAGATCTACTGAAGTCAATTTCTTTAAAATTCTGACACCTTAGGCTTCTTTCACACTCACTTTGCTCATGACTTTTTGGGGCTGAAAAAATAAACTTGAAAAACTGCATGCATTGTTTTTTTGTATTTCATACATTTTTTGTGGTGTTTTTTTTAGAAACTAATGTGCCCTGTAATTAATGGTGCTTTAAAATGAATAATAATAATAATAATAATAATAAAATAATGTTAAATATATGCATTTTGAGTAACATTTTTCTGCTGTGTTTTCCCCATAACAAATTATGTGATCATACTGTAGATCATGTGATTAAATTATTCCTCTTTGAATCACATAAGTTGTTTTGAGGAAAAAGAACACAAATGTTGCATCTAAGAATGCAACACACATTTACACGTCCTTTATTTTCTTAGTTTTAAAAGGGTGTTTTGGGCCCTTTGGGCTTGTTCACACGGCGTTTTGGATCCTTTTTACGGATCCGTTTTTGGCACTTGAAAAGCGCATCCGGAAAGCGGATCCGCAAAACGCAGCATTGGATACTTGATTTGGATCCGTTTTGAATGCTTTTTCACCTGCGTTTTACGCATCCGCTTTCCGGATGCGTTTTCAGATCTCTCTCTCTCTCCACCTCCCGTGTCTGCCCCCGGCTCCATTCACCTCCCGTGTCTGCCCCCGGCTCCATTCACCTCCCGTGTCTGCTCCCGGCTCCATTCACTTCCCGTGTCTGCCCCCGGCTCCATTCACTTTCCGTGTCTGCCCCCGGCTCCATTCACCTCCCGTGTCTGCCCCCGGCTCCATTCACCTCCCGTGTCTGCCCCACGGCTCCATTCACCTCCCGTGTCTGCCCCCGGCACCCTTCACCTCCCGTGTCTGCCCCCGGCTCCATTCACCTCCCGTGTCTGCCCCGGCTCCATTCACCTCCCGTGTCTGCCCCCGCCTCCATTCACCTCCCGTGTCTGCCCCCGGCTCCATTCACCTCCCGTGTCTGCCCCCGGCTCCATTCACCTCTCGTGTCTGCCCCCGGCTCCATTCACCTCCCGTGTCTGCCCCCGGCTCCATTCACCTCCCGTGTCTGCCCCCTGCTCCATTCACCTCCCGTGTCTGCCCCCGGCTCCATTCACCTCCCGTGTCTGCCCCCCGGCTCCATTCACCTCTCGTGTCTGCCCCCGGCTCCATTCACCTCCCGTGTCTGCCCCCGGTTCCATTCACCTCTCGTGTCTGCCCCCGGCTCCATTCACCTCTCGTGTCTGCCCCCGGCTCCAATCACCTCATGTGTCTGCCCCCGGCTCCATTCACCTCACCGCTCCCACTGCCGCGGCTCACCTCCGCTCCCGCCGCCGACGCCGCCACTCACCTCCGCTCCCGCCGCCGCTCACCTGCGCCGCCGCCGCCACTCACCTCCGCTCCCGCCGCCGCCGCACACCTCTCCAGCGATCCCCGTCCAGCCTCCCAGTGCGCTTTTCGCATCCGCTTTCAGGATGCAAAGCGCAGCTGATACGTGCCCAGAGTGTGGAGCGCTTTTGGACAAGTGCCAAAAGCGCACTCCATTATCTCCTATGGGCTTTCACTTGCGTAAAACGCAATAAGAATTGACATGTCAATTCTTAAAGCGGATGCGAAAAGCGCAGTGCAGGAGAGCCCTCAAAAGCGCATCGCTGATCTCCCGTGGGAACAGCGATGCGCTTTTGCCAATCAACTCAATGTTAATCACACTGACAATTGTTAGATCCATTTTGCGGATCCGTAAAACGGATCCGTAAAATGGATCACAAAAACGCCGTGTGAACAAGCCCTTACACTGCTCGTTTGTCCATCGGGAAATGAGTAAAAATAGAAGATAAAACTCATACTCACCTCCTGGACGCTCCCTTTCAGTCCCGGCTGCCGGCATGTTCATCCCAACTGAAGCAGTGAATGAAATTCATTCATGTGAAAGCTGCAGCTAATTACAGGCCACAGAGGTCAGGAGCAAATGATGTTGTGGCCTGTGATTAGCTACACCTGTCCCATGAATGATGAACGTTCACTGATTACTTCCTGAATGAACGCACTGGCAGCCGGGAGTGAACAGAAGTGTCTGGGAGGTAAGTATGAATCTTATCTTCTGTTTTTACTCATACCCTGTTGGAGAAACAAGCATTGTTAGAGCCCAGAACACCCCTCTAAATAATTTTATTGCAAATGTGATATTAGAATATTTACAGTACACACCTAGGGCCGCCAACAGAAATTTCAGGGCCCCATACAGATGAAGCACCTGGACCGCCCCTGTAAACCCCGCCCCCATCAACCCGATCACCCCGCCACCAGCAACCCCCCCGCCCCCCCAGCAACCCGATCACCCCACCCCCAGCAACCCGATTGCCCCACCCCCAGCAAAAAAAAAAAACGACCTCTAGGACATAAATGCGCCCATTTTACCACATAATACAGTGTGCAAAAAAGAACTGTATTATGTAGTACAATAGCAAGTGAGTCACACATCTGTCTGTCTCACATATCATAGACACACGGCTAATTAGCTCCATCCATATCCCCCACCGGCCCACATACAATATGCCCCTCCACGTTTCCCTTGGTCACACACCTGACCACCTTCTAAAATAATCACCAGCAAGAAAGTAAAAGTGTAACTCCTATCACAGGGTCAGGTGTTCCCTCTTTTACAATCAAGGACACGTGTACACTGTCACTATACTAACGCTGATATAACCTAGAACACCACCATATAGCGACCACATAGGGGTCCGACACCAGCTCGGGTTACATCACATTACAGTGAATACAGCACTGATCCAGTAAAGAAGTAAGATAACTCCTGAAAAAAGGGACTCACCGGATATGTCATATCTATGGAGTTGTTCTTTTTCCCTTCACTTCTCCATCCGTTCCACACTGCCATGATGACTTGTCCCAGCCACAACTCATCCCTGCACAAATTACACACAAATATCTTAGAATCCTCAATTTTCCAGCATTTCTTTACCTATTCCCACCTCTGTACAAACTACCCAGGGGTGGGAGAACGGGAACAAGCCATTTCTAAGAGGCCTAGTGTGGGCTGCTCCCCTCACAATTACATTACCAGGTAGGTAGACAAGACCCTAGGTAGGTTGGCAAATGTGCAAGGCCCCAGGTAATTACATAGGCCCTATTTAGGTAGGTAGACCCCCGCTGGATAAGTTGATAGGCCAGCCCCAGGTAGGTTGGTGGGTACCTAGCCATGGGTGGTAGGTAAATAGCCCCCCAGGTAGATAAGCAGGCCCCAGTTAGGCAAGTTGATAGGCTACAGTTCGGTTTGTGGACCCCAGTCAGTTAGGCTGTATGTAGGTGGTTGCCCCCAGCTAGGTAAGCTGTAGGTAGTTAGGGCCCCCTTTATATAGGCAGCAAGCAGTTAGGAACCCCCTTTAAGTTGTATACAGGCAGTTAGGACTTCCCTTTAAGTAGTACAGACAGTTAGGGCCTCCTTTAGGTAGTATACCGACAGTAAGGGCTTCCCTTTAGGGAGTATACAGGCAGTTAGGGTCCCCCTTTAGATAGTATACAGGCAGTCAGGGTCCCCCTTTAGGTAGTGTACAGGCAGTCAGGGTCCCCCTTTAGGTAGTATACAAGCAGTTAGGGGTCTCCTTTAGGTGATCCAAAAACAGTATTTGGTTCAGCACCTCGAAAAAACTTTAAATGTGGGTGCACGCTGTGATTGATGTAATCTATATACATATAACATTATCAGCAGAACACAATATAGAATACGTTGAAAAAAACTTTCTGCTTAAAAAAACACGAAAGTTTTATGAGGTTCTTAGTTCACACTTTTGCGCAAAATTGCTTAAGCCCACCTTCGACTTCAACGAGACCTCAAATGCAGGTGGGTCCTACACTACGTTGCACTAACGCTATATTTTTCTGTGGTCCGTCCAGACCTACCTTTCAGAATGTGAAGGCACCAGCTACTAAATACACTGCACGGATTAAAAAGTCTGTGTAGATGGGTGGAATGCTAAAAACCAAGATGGAGGCAGCCCGTCCCCCCTATATATAAGTGTATATGCAGTGTATTCAGTAGCTGGTGCCTTCACATTCTAAATGGTAGGTCTGGATGGACCACAGAAAAATATAGCGTTAGTGCAACGTAGTGTAGGACCCACCTGCATTTGAGGTCTCGTTGAATTCGAAGGTGGGCTTAAGCAATTTTGCGCAAAAGTGTGAACTAAGAACCTCATAAAACTTTCTTGTTTTTTTAAGCAGAAATTTTTTTTCAACGTATTCTATTTTTGTGTGCTGCTGTTATTGTTGTGTGTCTCCTTTAGGTAGTATACAGGCAGTTAGGGGTCTCCTTTAGGTAGTATACAGACAGTTAGGGGCCTCCTTTAGGTAGTAAACAGGCAGTTAGGGGCCTCCTTTAGCTAGTGTGCAGGAAGTCGGGGTCTCCTTTAGTAAGTGTGCAGGTAGAGTCCTCTTTAGTTTGTAGGCAGTCAGGGCCCCCTTTAGTTTGTAGGTAGCCAGGGCCCCCTTTAGTTTGTAGGTGGCCAGGGCCCCCTTTAGTTTGTAGCTGGCCAGGGCCCCCTTAAGTTTGTAGGTGGCCAGGCCCCCCTTTAGTTTGTAGGTGGCCAGGGCCCCCTTTAGTTTGTACGTAGCCAGGGCCCCCTTTAGTTTGTAGGTGGCCAGGGCCCCCTGTATGTTTAGGTAGAGTCAGGGCCCCCTTTAGAGTTAGGTTGCCATGGCCCCCTTTAGGGTCAGGTAGCCATGGCCCCCTTTAGAGTTAGGTAGCCAGGGCCCCCTTTAGGGTCAGGTAGCCAGGGCCCCCTTTAGAGTTAATTGTCAGGGCCCCCTTTAGATTTAGGTAGCCAGGGCCCCCTTTAGGGTCAGGTAGCCAGGGCCCCCTTTAGAGTTAGGTAGCCAGGGCCCCCTTTACATTAAGGTAGCCAGGGCCCCCGTTAGGGTCAGGTAGCCATGGCCCCCTTTAGAGTTAGGTAGCCAGGGCCCCCTTTACAGTTAGGTTGCCATGGCCCCCTTTAGGGTTAGGTAGCCATGGCCCCCTTTAGAGTTAGGTAGCCAGGGCCCCCTTTAGGGTCAGGTAGCCAGGGCCCCCTTTAGAGTTAGGTAGCCAGGGCCCCCTTTACAGTTAGGTAGCCAGAGCCCCCGTTAGAGTTAAGTAGAAAGGGCCCCTGTAGAGTTAGGTAGCCAGGGCCCCCTTTACAGTTAGGTAGCCAGGGTCCCATTTAGAGTTAGGTAGCCAAGGCCCCCTTTAGAGTTAGTTAGCTAGGGCCCCCTTTAGAGTTAGGTAGCCAGGGCCCCCTTTACAGTTAGCCCCTTTAGAGTTAGGTAGAGTCAGGGCCCCCTTTTCAGTTAGGCAGCCAGAGCCCCCTTTACAGTTAGGTAGCCAGGGTCCCTGTACAGGTAGGTAGCCAGGGCCCCCTTTACAGTTAGGTAGCCAGGGCCCCCTTTACAGTTAGGTAGCCAGGGCCCCTGTAGAGTTAGGTAGCCAGGGCCCCCTTTAGAGTTAGGTAGCCAGGGCCCCCTTTAAAGTTAGGTAGCCAGGGCCCCTGTAGAGTTAGGTAGCCAGGGCCCCTGTAGAGTTAAGTAGCCAGGGCCCCTGTAGAGTTAGGTAGCCAGGGCCCCCTGTAGAGTTTAGGTAGCCATGTCCCCCTGTAGAGTTTAGGTAGCCAGGGCCCCCTGTAGAGTTTAGATAGCCAGGGCCCCTGTTTAGTGAGTTAGCCAGGGCCCCCTGTAGAGTTTAGGTAGCCAGTGTCCCTGTAGAGTTAGGTAGCCATGGCCCCCTGTAGAGCTTAGGTAGCCAGTGTCCCTGTAGAGTTAGGTAGCCAGGGCCCCTGTAGAGTTAGGTAGCCAGGGCCCCTGTAGAGTTAGGTAGCCAGGGCCCCTGTAGAGTTAGGTAGCCAGGGCCCCTGTAGAGTTAGGTAGCCAGGGCCTGCTTCCTTATATATAAAAAAAACAAAAAAACAACCACTTACCTCGCTCTTGCTCCCGCTCCTGGCCGCTCCCGATGCTCCCTGCCGGCTTGTACTGCCGCCCTGCATAGGCGGCGTGGCGATGTGACTTCACCGCGCGCCTACGTCAGCAGTAGGGGCCAGCGCCTGGCAGGGTAAAGGCCTAGCGCCTTACACCTGCCAGGGCGATAAGCAGAAAAAAAAAAAACAGAGAAAATCTATTTGCACAAAAGATATCACAAATTTCCTGAATAACCACATGATGCATTGGAGGGAAAAAAAAAACACTGACCCAAAATATAAAGAGGCATAAAGAAAAAAATCAATGTATGTAGTGCAATTTATTTTCCCCTACTAACCTCCAGCTAATATCTGGTTGCAGCTTTTTCTTTTCACCACAGGCCTATTATAAGGCAGTGCTTATGATAGGGAACTATTTGTTGCCCCTCTTTTATATTATATATACCCATAGTGGATCTAGGATATTTTTCCTATCGTTTAACCTTTGTGGATTTGTTGTTGTGGGACACAGCACTATACAGCACATCTCTATGGTGGACTTTGCTCAGTATACAAATACAGTCCGGGATACGTGAGTATGTAATACACTAATGTGTTTCCTTCTTTGTAGTTCTACATTCAGGTGTTTCCTATTGTGTTATATACATTTCTCTGATGGATTGTTAGATATATTTATTTTAGTGAACACATTAAAAGTTATGTCAGTCTATATTCTATGTAGTCAGTGATTTGTTTTTGATGGTCTAAAATTTAGCATATATTTTGTTTTGGCTATTATTATTTGTATACGTTAAAAGAAAAAAATGTGAAATTAAATAAAAATAGTTAAAATCACCCGTCTCTGTTACAAATAAAAACATTTTTTAAATTTACAAAAAATTTGTATCCTCACATCTGTAAAAGTCTGATCTATTAAAATATAACATAATTTATCCTGTACGCTGAACAATGTAGAGGAAAAAAAATCCAAATGCCAAAATTGCAGTTTTTTTGGTCATATCACATCCCCTAAAAATGTTAATAAAAAGTTATCAAAAAGTTGAATTTATCCCAAAATATTACCAATTAAAAGTAAACTTCAGCCTACAAAAAATACACCATGAGTCAGGTCCATATGTGTAAGTACAAAAAAAATTATTGGTTGCAGAAAATAATGTTGCAGCGTAAATTTAAGAGGTAGACAATATTTGTATTTTTTCTTGCACTAAAACATAATGAAAACCCAATGTATTTGGTACTGCCGGAATCATATCAACCTGCAGAATACCGATAACACGTTTAACACATTTCAACCCACTTAAAAAATGTTTTGTGGTTACCCAGTAAACTCTATGATAAAGTCAATCCCACCGTTAGAAAGTTCATCTTGTCTTGATAAAATAAAAGCCCTCATATCTCTATGTAAATGGAAAATATAAAGGGTATGGCTCTTGAGAGGCGTGGAGGGAAAAGCGTAGAGCCAAATTATTATGATTGGCTGTCAGGAGGGGGTTAAAAGATGTGGGACAACATGCATGAAACCTGGCACCGACACATCAGTTTTAAATTGCTTTAGAGGAATGTAGAAGGCACCAGTGTGGAATAAAGTTTCTCACAGCACTTTATACATGTGTCCCAATCTACAGCAAAATTTGTCTCATGATCTGAGTATGGAGTACTGACAAGCTGACTCCCCCACCCCTTTACCTCTGCAGCAATGCTGGCAGCACTCATACATCTATTTTGAAAAGACAATCTGTGGATATGACGCTGAGCATGTGCACTCAACTTCTTTGGTCGACCATGGTAAGGCCTGTTCTAGTGGAACCTGCCTTATTAAGCTGCTTTATGGTCTTGGCCACCTTGGTGCAGCACAATTTAAGGGTGTTGGCAATCTTCTTATAGCCTAGACAATATTTATGTATAACATTTCTTTTTTTGCAGATCCTCACAGAGTTCTTTGCCATGAGGGGCCATGTTGAACTTCCAGTAACTAGTATGAGATAGTGTGAGAGCAATAACACCAAATTAAACACAACTGCTCCCCAATCATACCTGAGCCCTTGTAAAACTAATGAGTCAGATGACACTGGGGAGGGAAATTGTTAAATTGGGCACAATTTGTCCATTTTCACTTGGGGGTGTACTCACTTTTGTTGCCAGCGGTTTAGATATTGATGGCTGTGTGTTGAGTTATTTTGAGTTTACACCAAATATACACTGTTAAACAAGCTGTACACTGTCTACTTTACATTGTTTCAAAGTATTTTATCTTCAGTGTTGTCTCATGAAAAGATAAAATACAATATTTACAAAAATGTGAGGGGTGTACTCACTTTTGTGACATATTGTGTGTATATATATGGCGGCAGCTGGGAAGGTCCATAATGGTGGGTACATCCCAGCTAGATTTTTTGCACACACCTGGAAAAGTGACATGTCATCAATAGTGTTGAGCGATTTTTATCGACAAAGTTGAAATCGGCAAGGTTTTTATGATGATCGAAATTTCCAGATCATGCGATAACTAAGGTTAAAATCTGAGCATCATCTATTAAGATCGCCCCTTTTTTCCCGGCGCTTCCTGTAATTTTTGGCGGCCAGAAAAATCAGATTGCAGAATAGAGCAGGGGAGATGTGTGTGCGCGTCATGACTGGGATGTGTATGGTTGCGATTGGCTGGAAAAATCACATGACCTCGTTTTAACATAGAACAGCGTTTCCTGTTTCAGCCTCAGTGCCCTCTCAGCGTCTCATAGGGATAGGACCTGCGCTCTGCCTGTGGCCAAACAGCTCAGCGAAATTAGTTATTTCTGCACAGAGAAACCTCTACTATTAGTGTGATCCTTTTCCAATTTAGTTTATATTTGAGATTTGAAGATTTTATGTAGTTAGCTAGAGAATTTTAAGCAGCATCTACCGCTGTAAATTCACGGCAGGGGGAGCAGGGGGGGCCCCCGCGGGCCCAACACAGACAAGCTCTATATATATAAAGAACACTGGGTAAAGTTCACCAAACATAGTGTAGACATTGCAGTGGAATATCTTTATTATTTAAAAGTTTGCTATTGAAATATTTCCTGGATATTGGGCAGCCTGAACTTATATTGGATAAAACATATTTCTAGTAACTGCAGGTCCCCTTTGTAGCTGCAAAACTCCACTTTTATTTTCAGTATACATTTCAGTATGTGTTCATTTTTAACCCATTACACCTGTGACTGTTGATATATCCACCTAGCACGTAAATTACAATCCAGCAATCTTGTAGTCAGCAAGGTTGTTTGTTGCCAAAAAAACCGTGTAAACAAACGAAAACATAACAGTTACGTGTTTTTTGACTTTTGCACACCCCCATTGTTCATTGACGCAGATCCACGTAAATCTTAAAAAAAGCAACTCTAAGCCACCACAGGTGAATTGAAAGGTGCAAAAAATACCGTGTATTATACGAAAACAAACAGATACGTGTTTTTTTACTTTTGAGCACCCAGGTTTTTTCATTGACGCAGCATCCACGTAAATCTTAAAACAGCAATTCATATTCCACCACAGGGGAAATTTAAAGGTTTCAAAAATACCGTTTATTATACCAAAACATAACAGTTACGTGTTTTTTGACTTTTGCACACCCAGGTTTGTTAAATTTAGGCAGCATCCACGTAAATCTTAAAACAGCAATTCTATAATCACTAAAGGTGAATTGAAAGGTGCAAAAAATACCGTGTATCATACGAAAACATAACAGTTACATTTTTTTTGACTTTTGCACACCCAGCATTGTTCATTGAGCAGCATCCAAAGTAAATCTTAAAACAGCAATTTCTATATTCACCACAGGTGAATTGAAAGGTGCAAAAAATACCGTGTATCATACGAAAAAAAAACAGTTACGTGTTTTTTGACTTTTGCACACCCAGCATTGGTTTTATTGGGCGCAGCATCCACGTAAATCTTAAAACGCAATTCTATATTCACCAAAGGTGAATTGAAAAGTGCAAAAATACCGTGTATCATACGAAAACATAACAGCTACTTGTTTTTTGACTTTTGCACACCCAGCATTGTTCATTGACGCAGCATCCACGTAAATCTTAAAACAGCAATTCTATATTCACCACAGGTGAATGAAAGGGGCAAAAATCCGTGTATCATAAAAAAACATAACAGTTACGTGTTTTTTTGACTTTTGCACACCAGCATTGTTCATTGACGCAGCATCCACGTAAATCTTAAAACAAACCAATTCTATATTCACCACAGGTGAATTGAAAGGTGCAAAAAATACCGTTTATTATACCAAAACATAACAGATACGTGTTTTTTTACTTTTGCCCAGTCCAGATTTGTTGATAGACACCTTGCAGTTAAATTTGAATCCAGCAATTTTGTTTTGATTAGAGGGATTTGGAAGCTGTCATTTGCCCTCTTTTAATAAGAGACTTTCCAAAACAAATTTCCCTACCCTTTTCAAATTTTTATATTTCTGAACATGGACGAAATGCAGGTGGTAAGCGAGCAAAGAGGGGGTAGCACATGGAGGTAGAGGTAGGAGAAGGTGCTCCTTCCAGTGCTTTGGGGACAACAAAGCATGCCAGCGGGTCGTCAGTTGCAGGACCGTCAAGCCTGTCATCGCTGGGTCAGGGCCCCGTGAATCTAAGTAACGAAAATCGTCGCCAATCTGTCCTTCAGTGGTTAAAAGCAAACCTGTATCTAGCAGTCTTTTCCTCCTCGTTTCCCCCGCAGTCACGGGCCAAAAAATGTCATCATCGCATCATCAGCATCCGTTCCCAAAATGAAGCAGCCCAAAGTCAACTCGTGTACCCACCACTGTGGATAATCCATTGTCTGCGGATCTCTTTGATGACAAAATGCGGTTGGGGTCAGACGGCATGTTAAAAGATCAAGAGGATGATTTAGTCTGCTCTGACGCCCAGTTACTGATGCATCAGAGGAGGTGAAGGAAGCCGGTCAATCGGCAAAAATCCGGGCGGTCGGCAACGCCTTGCAGTGCCCCCCTTTCTTGTTAGCCCCCAGCTTCTGGATGCAGAAAGTCAGGACGACCAAGTCACCTGTGTTTTATGATGATGATGACGACATTGCGGATCCATGGTGGTCTTTTCAGCAGAATTTGCTTGCGAGCGCTTCATCAATGGACAAGGAGGAAGACGATGGGGTAGTGTCAATACGGGTCCCGCCTCAAAAAGGGAGAGGGCAGTCGCAGAAGTCCGCTGATATGATTCCACCAGCCACGGTCAGCGCAAGCCCCGCTCCTCGCTTATCGCCGTCAAAAAGGTCCGACTTCTCAAGACTGGGCCTTCTTTGACCAAGCCTCTGATTCACCCAGCGATGTCATATGCCGCATTTTGCCGTAAACGCATAAGTAAAGGCAAGAACCTTAAGTGGTTAACCACCACCAACAGTCTAGGGCACATGCAGCGAATGCATGAGTTGAAATGGAGGGAAAAACTTGGCCAAAAAAGGCCAGACCGACGCCGGGCCTCCAAACCATTGTCACAACCCCCTGTCTCCGCCTCCTCCTCCTCCGCCACCCCCAAAACGTTCCTCAGCTGCCCATGTCTCTCAGAGTCATGATCAGGGATCAGCCTCCGCTTCAGCCTCCACCGTCGCCCGAGTACCACCAGCACCACCGAGGGCCATCCTACCCCTTCTCCTTTCGCCAGTTTGAACGACCTACCAAAGCCGCACAGCGGCCAGTATAGCAGCCAGCCTTCTGTCTTCCAGGTTTTGGGAGCAGAAGAAACACTTTAACCCAAACCATCCCAAAGCCAAAAGCCCGAATGTCGGCATGCCTGGCTTTTGGCCTTGGAAATGTTGCCTTTCCGTCTGGTGGATACAGATGGGGTTTCCGCCACATCTGGCCCTCGCCTGCCCCCAATACCAGATGCCGAGCAGGCATTTCTTTGCCAGAAAGCCGTCCCTGCCCCGGCCAGCCACGTGTCATCTAAAATTTCAAGCGCGTTGTCTGCATCTGTGTCCGGAAAAGTCCATCCACCACCGACACATGGACTAGTAAGCACGGCCAAGGCCGCTATATCTCTGTGACAGCTCACTGGGTGAGCTAGGTGGATGTCTCTGGGGGTGACGGTGGCTTTCCCGGCTCGGCGCACGCTCTTCAAAACCGTGGGATGGTGCAGGGCTCCCTTTCCCCCAAGGTCCTCTGGTGGCATCACGTGCCCAGAGACACCAGGCCGTGTTGAATTAATCTGGGCCCTTGGAGACCGTTTTACACACAGGTCAGGAGCTGTGGCGGCTCTAAGCAACGAGACCGGCGCTGGCTGGGTGACAAGAACCTTGTGCCAGGCAAGGGGGGTGTGCGATAACGGGCGAAATCTGCTGGCCGCATTAAGATCGGTAGGCTGGAGCACATCCCTTGCCTGGCACATGTCATGAACCTTGTCGTCAGAAATTTCTAAAGAGCTACCCGGGTCTGGACTGCCTGCTGAAGAAGGCTCGAGGTCTGAGTTCGCACTTCCGCCGTTCGAACCTGCTTCGTCCCCCCTGCTGCGTTTGCAGCGTCAGCCGGCCTCCCCGTCAAACCCTCTCATTGTTGATGTGGCAACACGTGGAATTCCACCTCCACATGCTCAGCGATTTTTGGGAGCAGCACAATTGCCATTACGCAGTACGAAGTGAACATGGCCTGACAAGCAGCGGTGCGGACCTCGGGGTGTTGAACCACCGAGAGTGGAGGAGGTGGGAAAAAGTCCCGCACCATCCTTTGCCAGTTTTGAAGAAGCCACCAAAATGGTCAGTATGAGCATTGAGCATTGTGGTGATCTTAGTTCTGGAACGATCGTTGGACACTCTGAAACAACAGGTCCCGCCAGCGACGGAGGAGGAGACGGACACAAATGCGGACACGGAGCCTTTTCTACCGTCAAATCCACAAGGCCCGACAGTTTCACAATTTCATTGGTCTTCATTTGGCAGTGGTTCGGGGTCCAGCTAGTGCAAGGTGGCGCATCAGCTCTCAGGGTGCTCATCTGAGGCAAGTCAGGGCTGTGTTGAAACTGTGCCGGAGGCAAGGAGGAGGAGGAGGAGGTATTCCTAGACACGATGTTACCGAAGTCCCTGAATTGGAAAGAGGTTGGCGCGAATTTGAGGCGGAGGAGGAAGATGAGGAAGATCAGTTTGCTAGTACCCCTCGAGCCAGAGGCTTGGGAAATCAAGGCTCCATCTCTCACATGAGTGCTTGGATGCTCCATTTCCTCCAACATGATTCCTCGCATTAAGGCCATCAAAAATGAACAACAGTTACTGGGTGGCCACCCTCCTGGATCCCGGTACAAAACAAAATCAGCACTTTCCTTCCACCCCCCAAATAGAGAGTAAAATGCAGGAAATGGAGACCCCTTGCTGATTGATCAACTGGAGACTCTGTTGCGTCTGCTTCACGTTCCCCAAATGTCACGGTGGAACAAACATCGCGACTGACAGCAGTAGAGTGCCAAGTAGGCGTACGGCTGCAGCAGGCAAGGTGGCGGAAGCCTAATGGTGACCTCTGGCAATCTTTTGGTTTACCACCTTCGCACCACGCATGCAATGCAGGCACACATCCAACACACAGAATCAGCTTAAGATCATGGTGCACGACTAATCTGCTCTCAACACCGATGTTTTTTGCATGTGTACCGGACCCAATAGACTTCTGGTTATCCAAAAAATGTTACAGTATGGCCCAGCTGACTCGTCACGCCATTGAGGTGTTGTCCTGCCCACAGCCCAGCCGTCATATCAGAGTCGGAACCTTCAGCCCCGCTGTAGGAGTCAATACAGACAAACGCATCCGCTTTCAAAGATAATGAGTATCGTTATGACTTTTCATCAAGTGAATCATGCATGGATCTCTGAATGAAGTTGTGGCCCCCCCAATTGCCGAGGTCACCGATTATTGCCCGGTCTTACTTTTCACATTCCTTATCAACCCCGAAAATGTTCCTCTTGAAAAAACTTTTTTTTTAAAATGATCATTTCATTACTGCAATTTTATTCTCTTTTCCTCTTTTATTCTCTTTTGCTGTGTGAAAGACTGTAAATAGACAGCAAGGTTATCATGACAACACCGTATTCCCATTATATCTACACTTCTCTAAGAAGTTTTCGCATTGGTCCAATGTTTTGAGTCATGTTGGCTGTGAGAACAGCTATAATTATGTCCTTTGGTAACAGAAATTGTGGCTTTCTAAGTGGCATTTCTCCCTCACAATTTTTAAGAGTGGCGAGGATAGTTCAAATTTAAATAATTTTTTGGGGTCATTCGCTGTGAGATACAAGCAATATCATCGGTCCTATGGAACAGAAATGTGGCTTCTAAGTGGCAATTCTCCCTCACAATTTTTTAACATTGGCAGAGAAGTCATAATTATAATTTTTTGGGTCATGTAGCTGTCATACAGCAAAAAACATGGTCCTTTGGAACAGAAATGGGCTGTTCTAAGTGGCATTTCCTCCTCACAATTTTTTAAACAGTGGCTGAGAAGTCATTTTTATAATTTTTTGGGTCATGCAGCTCTTGATTGCACAATACTACAGTCCATTATAAATAAAATGTTTGGTTCTAACAGACTTTGTTCTTCAACAAATTACCAAAGTGGCACAAGGGCATGCATTGAATTTTTTTGGGGGCATTTGGCTTTGAAAATGCACAATACTACAGGTCCCTATTCTAAAAAAATGTTTCTTTCCAAATAGACATTAGTTCTTCACATAGTTAAAAGTGCTCATGGGTCAATGGTTTTGAATTTTTTGTGGGGGCATTTAGCTGTGACATGCAGCTACTACTAAAGGTCCTATTTAAAAATTTTTTGTTTCTAACAGACATTTTGTTCTTCAACAATTGACCAAAGTGGTCTCAAGGGTCATGCTTTGAATTTATGGGGGCATTTTGCTGTGACATGCAGCTATCTACAGGTCCTATTATACAAAATGTTGGTTCTACAGACATTTGTTCTTCACAATTTGTCCCAAAGTGCTCAAGGGTCATGCTTTGAATTTTTGGGGGCAGTTTGGCTGTGACATGCAGCTATACTACAGTCCCCTATCAAAAAAATTTGTGTTTCTTAACAGACATTTGTTCTTCATAATTGTCAAGAGTGGGGGCACAAGGGTGATGGTGCAGTCAGAAACAGGAAATAGGTAGGGACACTGTTAATGACACCATTATGCAAAATGACTTGTGTTTGCAAGGATCCTTTAACATAGGCAATACAATCCCTGTATTGAGACAACCATTTCATACAATGAAAAAAGAGAAACAAAAGAACAGTGGTTGGATTCCATCCTATTTTTAACAAATGTTGTTTCTAGAATTAGCATACAAAAAACTTGCATGTACAAAATGGCTGGTAAAAAAATTCCTCTGAAATGTAGCAAGGGAGGTTACATGAAAAGCTTTGACCAGAATGTAGGTTTATTCTCAGAGGACATGTGAGTAAGGATGCAACGGACAGAGAAACAAAGTACAGATACAAGTTTCCTCCAGCACGTTGAGTCAAAAGAGAAAACGAATGGCAAGCAAAAGGGCACTCGGGTGTAAACAGGAGCTTTAAACCACCAGTATTTCCAATGGCCGCTCAATAGGTCCCGCACTCTATCACGAGGGGCGAAGCGCTTACCCAGGTCATTGACTGTGACTGAGGAAGGCTGTGAATTCTCACACTTCCGCGTCGCACACTCTGCTTCAGCCAACGACAATTTTTTTGCTCGCGTCATCAGGCAGGGCATTTTAACCTGCGTTTTAATAGATGACGGACCGCCAGCCTGGGCTCTCACCGCACCCACTGTAAACTCCGGGCCCAGGGTCATCTGTGGCACAGGACAGGTTCCGAGTTCAATGTTCCAGTTCACTAAAATGGTGGTTGAAAGACTCCTTTTCACGGCACTTTGTAAATCTTGGGGGCAGACAGGTTTAATGGTCATAACTGTGGGCCTAGGACAGGACAGTATATGTCCAGTTCAACTAAAATGGGGTTGAAAGACTCCTTTTTCTGCACTTTTTTAAACACTGTGGGTCAGACAGGTTTAATTGGGGCTTCTGCGGTACAGACAGATATAGTTAGGGTCCAGTTCAACTAAAATGTTGGTTGAAAGATCACCTTTTTGCGGCACATTTTAAATCATGGGGGTCATGCAGTTTTGGGCTCATGCAGCTTCCAGGACAGGGATATTCCCCAAAATTTCCAGTTCAAGTAACATGGAAGGTTCAAAATCATACTGCCCTTCTGGCACTTTCTTATTAATGTTGTGGTGTGATTGCAGGTTTAAGGTCAGGCTGTGGTAACAGACAGGGATAGTGAAATGTCTAGTGACTTTTTTTTCTGTGACTTTTATACACCAAAGTGTGTATGCCTAAGATATAGCACGTATCCATTTGACTGTTGTGGAATGTTAATTTTCAGCTTTTTCCCAGCCTTGTTTGGGTGTAATAATGAAGTGTGTAGCTCTCCCATAGACTTTAAATGGTAACCGCTCATGATCGATGCTCCACTATAGAAAAACCTTATCGAAAAGAGCGGCCGACTATCGACTATCGATCGATCTCGATAGCCAACGCAATCGCTCAACACTAGTCATCAAGGTTGCCCGACCTTGGTGGGGTAAGAGCCATTTGTTAATGTTGTGTCAGACAAAGTAAATGTTTGGCATCTGTTTAGTGTTATTAGGGCTGTTTCAGCCGATCTACATAAACCATGTTTGGTCTGCACATCCAAAAGTTTTTTTTTTTTTAAAATGAGCAAATTAATGGCACAGCTGTGCGACAGTAAAGTGAAACACCAATTCGTGATACTACTGTAAGCTGTGCTGCTGATAATGGGATTTGAGTATTTCAGCTGATCTGGGATGGCTCTTACTGGGAGTAGGCAAGTGTTGGGTGGGTGCCTACTCCCCATGTTCCAGGCCAGGGCTTGGCTGGCCTTTATAAGTCAGCTAATGAGCTGACTAAGAAGGAATCTGTTATACAGGTGAAGGAGTTTCGCCTGAAAAGCAACTCACTGGAGATATCCAGGATCTCTCATACAGCCACTTGAAGACCATGAGGTATAATTAAGGAAACTACACTGTATAATCAGTGCTCAGAAGAGTTGCAACTTTCTTTATTTACCATTTTGCTTAAGTTTGTCACCCATTGTTTGTTGTAAACATGTTGTGCTAACAAAACATGGGAGGACTCATGTTTGGACCCAGAAAACCTGTCTGTGACTCTGATTGGATTGTGCTGCGATCCCAGAATGTGATCATTCTTATTTCAGTCTTATTTGTTTGTTCATTTAAGTCAGGCCAAAAAAGTATTTTAGTCCCCATAGTCTAGTTCATATAAGAGACGGGAAAGTACATAGATGACCAAATAAACTAATAAGGAGCATAGATATTTTTAGTTATGGAAAGAGTAAAAAAAAATGAACTTTTAAAGGGGTTTTCCCACCAAGCCCCTTCTTTTTTAAGATCGGCTCATAGCTAGCTATGAGCTGACTGTGTTACAAAATGAGCTAAGCAGCGCTTGCAGGTATCCTCCCTATTGATCTTTATGGGAGTTCTGATAATATAGACAAGTGAATGTGCTCAACTATAACCGGAACTTTCATAGAAATGAATAGGCAGTCATGATTAATTTGTTCAAGTACATAAATGGCCCTTACAAAAAGTATGGTGAAAAGCTGTTTAGTTTAAAATCCTCTTAAAACACAAAGGGAACACTTCTTCAATCTGGAGAAAAAAAGTTCAATCTCCAGAGGTGACAAGCCTTCTTCACGATAAGAACTGTGGATCTGTGTGCTGCATGGCTATACTTGGAGAGGCCATTGATTTCAATCAGGTGGTTTCGACCACCTCTCTGTTCAAACGGATAGGTTTTGGGGTCAATCTCGGGATAGCTGCAGGCTCCAGAAGTGAAACCCTAACCTATCAGACATTAATGGCATATCCTATTGATATTCTATCAATGTCTATAATGAGACAACCTCTTTTATTAATCTAAATTTTAGAATCAATAGTGGGAAAAGTTTTAAGATTATCTATACCCCTCAATTTTATCACATCTATCACATGCCATTGGCTGTCTTTGATGGATACATGTCTTTTTTCATCTGTACTAATTACTGTATGTAACTATATGAAATGAAAATATATTCAAACGAACATTATGGGCAAGATTATCTATGTATTTGTGCTTACATTTGGTGCATCTGGTTTTAGACATCTTGACCTTCATTTATCTATGTGGTTACACCAGAACAGTGTCTTTAAATGCACCAAAAAGTGGCACTTCTGCATACTTCTCTACAGGAGGCATGGCTTACCAAAACAGTGGGTGTAGCTTTTTGGAAACACAGTCATGGTCAGGATGCAACACACTGTGGCAACATCTGCAACAAAAAATGTGCCATAATTCTGGCTTCCAAAGTAAGCCAAAAAAAAGGTCTAAGAGTTAGGGTATGTTTATACGGCTTATTTTTGGGCGCATTTTGCCGCGTATTTCCCCGCGTTTTGCGCTTAATACACATCAAAATGCGCCCCGCAATTACAGTAATTCATAGCTCTCATAGAGAATTATGGATTACGCCTCCTCCCCCAGCGTGTACAATATGATCGCATTGTACGCGCGGGAAGATAAGTGGGGCGCTGCCGGCCCCTCCGCACCTTGGGAGTACACGCTGATCAGCGCGGGCTCCCGAAATACACGATGTATTGTGATGCGTGCCGTATGCGTCGCAATACATCATGTGAACATACCTCTGTGAGAAAAATATCCTAAGGGACTAAGGTCACACTGACCCTGATGGAAGCATCTTTCCTGTCACCTACCAGGAGACCTTTCCTGGGTACATCTAGGTTTTAAAAAGAGTAGATGCATGCTTTGGTATGTAATAATTTCTTTTTTGGAGATATATGATAGAACAGAAATTCTCCTTGTTGGACCCCACTGATGAGTCTGGGTGAGGACGAAACGCGTTTGGGGATAGTACAACTGTATTCAGCAATTATCCACTCGATAAGCATTCTGTATACCTGTATATATTTGCTAATAGGTCTACAGAGTAGGTGTATTTTGGAGCAATTGAATATACAATATAAGGACCTATACTTTTGGAGACAGTCAGTATCTGCATTTTCCTGTCCCTGCTAGGGATTATTCAGGAGAGTAGTATTAGTAACTGTGGGGTAGCCCTTATCGGGGCGGTTACTCCGCAAAGGGTGGATTCCTGACTAAATTAGGGTGACAGTATTAGGGAGTATATTTAATCCCTGGATTGTTGTCCCTTGAATATGTTAGTATTTTTATGGGTAGTATTAATAAAGGTTATGTTTTAATAGTAATTATTTCTTTTTGTGGTATAATATCCTTAGATAAGTCTAAAGCTGCACCATTTTATTAATCAGGAATAATCCCTGTGATAAATTTGGTGTATTTTTAGACTGCTTGTCTAAATTTATGCTAAGTTGCAGACAGTGATAGCACGTGAGGGTCACTGAGTATTAATTGCAGACCCTTTTGCATTGCTAATTCATCACAAGGTATGGCTTACAGTGAAATAATAACTTGCAGTGAGAAAGGCATGGCTTAAATTTGCCAAAAATGTACAAAAACTGCCACTACAGTTTGCTGTAGAATATTAGTGCAAATTAAACCAACCAATTCATAGTTAGCATAAAAAGTCTGGCAAGCAAAACATATTCCACATTTATTATACAGCGTGGATGAAAAAAATGTGTCTTTCTTAGGTGCACTAAACTGCTTACACATTTTATTAGACCGGTTTAGAAAATTTGTCTTGATAGGTTCAGGGATTCAGAACTACTTTATGGGTAGGGTACTGTTTCTTTACATTATTAGTTCCAAAAGATAATGGGCATACACAGTAGACAGATATTAGTGAGGTTTCTTCTAATGGATTTTGAGCTATAAGAACCAGTAAAAACTGATTGCTAGAAATTCCTACGGGTACATTCACATTGTGCATAGCTCACTTTTTGCTAACATAGCTCACAAGAAACACCACAGATTCAGAAACAAATGGCACAAAATCTGGTCATGTAAATACACTCTTTATTTTCATATTTTAGAATAATAGATTTTATTGTTTTATGATTTTATGTTAACTACCATCTATAAAAATCTGTAGAATTATTTTACAAACACAAAAAGAATTACCTGTAAATCGAACAAAGAAATTCTGTGTTCATTCCATCGCTGGAAGGATTGGAGGAAAAGGCCAACCTATATTTTGATAAAAAAAAGAGTTATTGATCATACATTAATAATGAAAAGTTGCCCCCAATCTCTGCTGCACTCAAACATGAGGTGGAAATTTTATTAAAACATGCTTTAATATGTTAAATAAAATATAGACTTTGGGAGGCTGGGAAAGGAGAGGATTATAGACTCTATTGCTGAGTGGTTATTCAAAATCATTATATAAAACAGACCAACTGAGCATTTCTGGCTTCTATGTAATGTAAGTCTCATGTGAAAGGTGCTATAAGGGTTAATGCACTTGCAATAACGAAAGCACATTCTTATATAATTATGTTCAGTACATGTATTTGCCTTGAAATCCTGGACCATATGAAGCTTATCACTTTGGCATTCTAGTGTCAGATTTCTGTACTCACAATTCTGGTGTTCTTTCAAGAATATTGAAGTAGTGCTTTGATGTGATCCTAAACCATATCAATTATTCAAGATACAATTTCAAACTCCTTCTTCCTCTCTGATGCTCCCTTTACAGGGGTTTTACAGGCAATGAAATGGATTGGTTTGAGAAATATCTATTAACTTTTGTCTCTATGTTATCTATGTAGGCTAACTACAAATTTGTAATTGGCTTAAAATGTACCAAGAAAACTTGGAATCAGATAATGTCTCCAAATCTCCCAAGAAATAAAAAGGGAGAAAGAGAAACAAATTAAAACTGCAGAAGAAGAGATGTGGTCCAAACCAGAAACATGGTCCTTTAAAGTATAATTTAGCATTCTTTGTTTTAAAGTCATAAAAATAATAGAAAAATAAAAATTTACTATATTTGTAACCTGACCCCTAAATATTCCAGTTTCATCAGAATGGGCATTATGGAGGATTAAAGGCACCATTGCTGACAATAGTGGCATTGTAGCAAGCAAGAGGCACTTTGACTGACAGGGTGGATTTTGTGTATGATAGGAGAAGGGGTAAGTAGGTCACATCTACAACAAGTAAATAAGCATTTGTTCACTAAATTACCAGATCATGCTTCATATTTAATGTAAATTGAAGCAAGTATTGTTGCTCTTTGGATATGGGTCAATGTCAAATCTTACCTTAATATCGGCAATTTCATTTGGGACAGAAATCAAATTTTGTCAAAAATTGCGAAAAAAAAATCAACCCTTATCAAAGCAGGAGTTTCTTACGCACTTTTACAAATTAAATTCCGATCCATGGAACTTCCAGTCTAGCATCACTTCCAGTCTGCCATAACTTCTGGTTTGATTTTACATAACATAGAAATTAGGGTTAACCTGAAGTAACATGGAACTGCAACTTCCACAGAATTAGAAGTACACACTTAATAAGCTTAAAAAACCCTAACCCCCAACTGAGGTTTAAAATTAGGATATGTCAAACAGGACAAGGCACAGCAGCATACAGGAGTTAACAAGATACACAGAAACTTGAATTTATATAATTGCATTGAATTTATGAAATTGCATTGCTGCTATCTTTCATATATGTATAAAGTTGAGGTTTTTAGTGCACATTTTGATCACATTGCGTGTGCTAAAATACCATGTCAAGATAACCTTATCAAATAGAACCCATTAAGACTCATTACTGCTGGAGCTGAAGCTACCAAAGTATTCTGAGTAACAAGATTCAGCTACAATATATTAATTAAAAGGTCCTACAGTAGATGGGAGGAGTGCACATACTAAAATGGAGGCAGCCCCACCTTCAAATGTACCTCACATAAAAAAATAAAATTAGTCGACACATCCAAACACTAATAAAAATGTTATAGTTTAGGCACTTCACCCATAGCACTACCACTTTTCTGTTGCATAAAAAACTTGGATTCAGGACATCAGCCAAACCATTATTAAAACCAATCAAGGACCTATGTGAGCAACACAAGAAGTAAGCATATCTTTGTTTAAGATGGATCTACGATTTACTGCCAGATGCATATGCAATTACGGTTAACAATGGCAGTTGACAGCAACTTTCCCAGGAAGTAAAGAAAAGTCTACAGCAAAAGAGGCTATAGAGTTGTCGGGAGTCTTTTTTGACCCAACCTGACCCCTATTCTAAATAATCTATACATCTTTTTTTATTTCAGCTTTAGTGAATTAACAGTAACACTAACACTCTAGGTGTGTAGATGTGACCTGCAAACTTATTCTTAGACCTCATATGATGACCTTTTCTAAAACTAATAATAAGTATAAAGGCTGCCAAGCAAATCGTGATTTGCTTTATGTGATAAAGCATGTTTACAAGTTTCTGCTTACTTGCAGAGAAAATGCAAATTTCTAAAACTGCCAGAATGTGATCTCCTGCAGAGAAAATAAAATGAAAGCAAAAAAAAGAAGACTATGCCAAATTTGCTCATAAACATAATACTTGTCAACTTTTTGAAACCTGTTAACTCTTCATGGTTTCTGCAGGCCCAGCTTCAGAGCTCTGAAGCTCCTTCATTCTTTTAATATATTATCAATGTTTGAGAACCCATTTAACCGTGTGTCTTTTGCTTTGGCTCTCTGCATAGCTGTCATATTGTTACATCCCAGTAAAAGAAATCCACAAATTTATTTTCTTTACCCAATATATAAGCTACCAGACAGATATGCACTATATATAACGTAGGTGATTTTTTTTTTTTAGTTTATCAAACAATTTTAATGTATTTTGTCAGGGTTTGTGTCAGGAGAGTCTGTCAATTGTTACAGTAGATTGGTGGGTCTCAAGCAGTTGTAAAACAAAAAATCCCAGGATGCCCAGAGAGCGTGGAGTTGTAGTTTCTCAACAGCCGGAAAGCGATAGGTTGGAGACCACTGTCTTACGCATTATCTCTGAAATCAATGAGTCCCTGAAGTTCTCCTTTAGATTGAGCTAAATTGCACTTTGTATCTGTTATATCTGCGGGTTCGAACGGATGCTTAGAGAATACATGGATTGATAACTGCTCTCCATTTTCCTTTATTCCATCAGACATCTGCAACCTTTTCACTCCCCTAACATATTGCTTAAATTGAAAACTATTTCTGCCATTGTGCTCCCTTTTCCTCTGTTTGAAAATAAATAACAATGTCTTGTCTGTTTCGCTTGACCTCAACATTGATGAAGACAAACATTATATATTAAAAAAAAATCTTAAAATCATCTATCTTGACAGGGCAAGAGATGTATGGCAGGCTCTTACGCCATTCAGAGATCATGGAAAGCTTGACGATGACCCCTAGAGGAGGTCTATGATAGATGTTATTAGTCATTGTCATCTTAAAGACCCAGCATCTGCTAGACCGAGATTGTAAATCTCTTTCAAAATTTTGCCACCCTGCTCTCCCTCTTGCTTTCATAGGCCACTTCAGGCCTGCCACCTATGAGACTCTGGTAACCCAGCAGGGAGTGGCCCCATGCAGTGACTTTATCCCACGTGCATGTACATTGATGCGAACAGTCAGAAGATCCTTAAAACCTGAGCTGCTCTATTCATTTTGGAAAAAGGGTTAGATAAGTATTTTTTTTTTTTTCGTAAGTGGACATTTTCACTGCATCAGGCATATCCAGAGGACACTACTTCTATGTGGAGTAGTGAAAAGGAAATGTTTACTGTACTGGGGCTATCTTAGTGGGCACTTTTACTATGTGTGAACTTTCGCCTCAAAGGGGCATTTTTACTATGTTGGTACTAAGTAAGGTATTACTAAGGCACTGAAGGGCACTGTTGAACAATACTTAGGAAGCACTATTACACTAAAAGGCAACACTAAAAGAGTACCTCACTGCATTATGACTGTGTTTAAGGGACACTATTGCCATGTAGGGACATTTAAAGGACAGTAATACTGTCTTGGGATATACCTATGTGGCACTATGCCATCGCATTACTGTATGAGGACACGGAGGAGCACTATTACTGTGTGAAGGGCACTAAGTGAGCACTTTTAATCAAAGGAACTAAGGGTGCACAATTACTATGAAGCGGCAGTAATTTGGCATTATTACTGTGTAGGAGCAATAATGAGGACTGCCAGAAGTGTGATCCAGCCAGTTTTCCGTGGTTCTTGTTGAACCAGTTGTTAAAATAACAACTATTTCACTGAACTAGGGAAAATAAGGCATCTTATTTCCTAAATTAACTTAGATTTAGAGTTTAATTGAATGACTATGCACTGGTGAGTTCAAGAGAGACCACATAACCATGATTTTTCTGTGACAACGGTGGAGCAAAGATGTCTTTGTTCCTCCTTATTGCTGACTAAGCCAGACTGTGTATGACAGAGAAGAACTGACGACAGGTGAGTATCCTATACCTGGACAGAAACCAAGCAATAATAGGGTCCACAGTTTGCATTTAGAATTAATAATAGGGGCCACAGTATTCACTTATAATGGATAGGGGCCACAGTGTCCTTTTTAATAACAATTGGGGCAACAATCTGCATTTATACATAATAATAGGGGCCTTAGTGTGTATTATAAATACAACTTTTAAAAATGGGGACAAGGGTGGGCATTTATAGGGGACACAGCTGGTGTTATAATAAGTTATAAGGGGGCACAATTTGTGTTAGAATTAAATTTATAGGCTACAGTGTGCTATATTATTAGTTTTAAGGGCATGATATGTATAATAATTCTTTTCATAAGCACCAAGTATATTATAATTCATTTTAGAGGGAACAGTGTGCATTGTGATTACTTTTATGGGGCAGTGTGAATTATAATTACAATATATGAGCCAAAGTGTATATTCATAATTAATAATAGGAGCTACAGTGTGCATTTATAATTATTAGGGTCAAAGTTTGCATCTATAATTAATACAAGGGGCCACAGCATAAATGTATTGTACATTATTCTTTATATAAAGGCAAATTATTTGGGTTCAATTTCTATGCATAAAGGTTTAATAGAATATTTGTATTATTAAAATAATATCCAGAGATTGTTTACATTACTGTATATCTAAGCCTATAATATGTCTAAAAGTTGTCTTTGCTATATACATACAATACATATATTATTTTATGTTCAGGGCAGGGGCATTTGGCTAGTGCCCCTGATCCTTTAAAGTCCTAACAACAACCAAGACTAAGATTCTCCAGCAAGAAGAAACACCTGCTTATGGTCTCCTAAATGTATTCCCTGAGAGACAACCTTTAGTTAAAGTCTTGAAATTTGATGCAGTCATGATGATTACTTCAAAAGAATAGGGAGAGCAAACTTTCTGATGTCATTCTTTCAGTAGAGTGTTCTAAAAGGTGGAAGACAACTCAAGAGTTGATCTTATCGAGACCTACTTGATAATAGTATTGTTGTAAGCCAATGGTGTGTCTTTTACCAGAGTCTATCTGTACCTGATTTATAGTCTGTTTTTCCAAGTGTAATGGGGAACCTGATCACGAGATAGGGGAAAGGAGGTCTCGACATGGTCAACCCTGTATTTTGTGAACATATTTGTTAAATACGACATCTCGATCCTCTGGCTGGATAAAGCTTCTTAGTGGTTGCACTGCTGCAGAAGCTAGTTATAGCCTTTTTTTTTTACAGAACTGGGAACAGGTAGCAGAGTGAAGAATATGTAGATTTCACATTACTTTCTACTGCCCTATGCTGCCACGATACTAAATACTGCAAGATAATGGGATGTGGGAGCTAAGGATATCAGGCTCTGTCGAGAAGGCACCCTTACAAAAGGGTTCTGGATTCCAGACAACATTGGTCTTGAGTGATTGTCAAGGATATGACCTTGGGGTAGGGTAGCATGTTTTAATTCAGTAAGGATCTAACTAAAATGTTCTGATTTTGCCTGGTGTTACCTTCATGGTAGGTGATATGCGAGGGAAAACTTAGGGAGACATGTCCGAAAAGAGGCACCGCCACACTAGTTTTAATGTGCATTAAATAAGTGTAAAGTGCACCTGAGTGAATGAACCTGTCAAAAATCTGGCGTCTGGTATACCTTGCATTGTAAAATTGATGCACCTATCTAGGTGCATTACATAAATTTAGGCGCATGGCATATCACTGCTAGATTATTTAATGCGCCTACTTTAGGCGCATTCAAATGTGTAGTGCGTGTCATATAATGCGCTTAGTTTTGGTGTACTACAGTTCATTTATATAGACAATAGAGTGTCAACATTTTTTTTGCTCAAAATACACCAAAACAATGGCGCATTTGTATTGAGACATGTCGGCCTTATAGTACAAAAGCTCTGATGAAAGTTGTTTTTCCAAAAGCAATGTGACAATGTTTTAAAAAAATGGTGCACATCTCACTTCAGTGCCCTTTCAATGCAGAATTGCAGAAGGATGTGGATGTGGCTTTAGATTAGTCTACCCTTTTAAATTGAACTTGATAGGGTACACAGAACTACAAAAAAAAGTTGTAAGTTGGATCTCTGTACCTACTTCTTAGCATAATCCTTGGTTACCACACAAGTAACACATAGGGCAACAAGTATGAAATTTTGCGCATTGAGACCATTTTTTGCGTCTTTTTTACAGTGAAAAATGTGCCTAAATATATGAAGGTGTTGAATGTGCGATCATAAATGAAGCGCCTCGCATCTGTGTTTGGCGCACCACGGGACTTTGGCGAGTAAGTAATTCGCCAAACATGCATTATTAATGCGCCAAACGTGCATTTAACATACAGCAACAGCCGGTTGCATAGTTTTTTTTCACTAACTTGCTATTCTAACACCTTTTATTTTATTTCTACCCTGCTGTGATGTGTTTGTAATCACTGATAACACTATGCTAACTCCGCAAATACACGATTGAGAATGGGATTTATGTTAGATTCTGTATTAGTTTCTTTAATTTAAATTATTTAATTTAAAATTAAATTTTAGATTATATTAATTTTAAAAACATTTTATAGGAGATAATTTTATATTTCTAGGATATTATATAATTTTATATTATAGAATTTATTATGATATTTATATAATTTAATTTTATATACTTTGATAATTATCATAAATTTATTTTTATTATTTTACTGGCATAAGTTGAGAAATAAGGGAAATTTTTTGCCCCAATGGCAAATCTAATTCCATTACAACTGCTCAGGCTCAGGCAGACCACATTAAAATAGGTCTGCCTGTTCGAGCAGTAGTGTGCCTAGTTTTTCCGAGCCACATCCATAAATGTGTCTAATATTATGAGTGCGGTGTGACGCCCCCTAGAACGCCCCCACGTTTTTCGCATTACAAAGTGTCGAGTCTTGTGCATAATGCTCCAAACATGTTCATTCAATTTAGGCGAACCTCTCACCTTAACTCATTTAACGCCAGAAAAGGGCAAAAAACCCTTTTATACATGTCGCCCATACTGTTTAGTCTCCATACGCAAAATATCCTGTCCATGTCTTAGGTGGTGGACAAAATTACTGGTAAACTAAGGGAAAAAAGACCTTGAAAGGGGAGCATGGTTGAGGAAAAGGTGTTCCTCCTTGAAAACGTTGTTCTTTTTCACCCTATGTCTCTAGTAAATGGATCATTACAGTCTCACTCTTAACAGATTTTTGTAAATATGATGTCTCTTCAGACATTATAGAACTAGCATGTTTTCTATAGAATGACCTCTGTGTGTCATCGGTCCATCCATTGTTATAATCAACTGTTTCTTTGGAGGATTAATCTTTTCTGGGGGGACATTTCCTTGCACTGGTTGGACTCGGCATTGCCAGAGTTATCCATACAGAGATACTCTACATTTTGGCTTTTAGAGGAGGGTCCTGAGTGGTTTATTCTTCCTTAAGCAGTAATGTGGGCAAGGATTATTCTTATGAGACAACCGATTTAATGCATATGGTATTTCTTATAACAAATCAGCGTTTGCTTTAGATTTACAGAAATGTATCTGACTTTAAATTGAGCTGGATCATTCATGCAGACTTACTATAAATACTAGTAATGAACTAGTACAGAATTTCCTGTGCTGCTTGAACAATCCATTAACATATTTGATGGAAGAAAAGCACTTAGCAGTGGCATTGTATTTCTTAAGTATTGCCCAGGATGACTTTATAGCCTATGTATTCTGTATTTACATGCATTCATGACAAAATATATTATTTAATCTGAATGATGGAAATTGCCTAAACCAAAAAAACTCTTTGCTGAAATAAATGTGTATGGAGACCTTTCTAGTTCACACTCTAGAGATTATCAAGGACAAGATGATGCTTACACATTGTCACATGCCCTCTTACCAGCTCATGACTTGGGGGCACTTTGAAGAAGTTGATTTATCCCCGCTCAATCTAATTTGCATTCACCTTTTCACTCAGGTGGCAAATTGAGCATAAATCACACTCCAACATGGTCCATACACCCGAAAAATATCCACTGCCACCACATTCCTCAAAAATCAAATCGGATGGAGGACTCTGATATCCACAAACACCACTTAAAAACACTTGCCGAGTTAAAACACTCTAAGAAAACACTGCTCTACAGTAGTCACAGGGTTAAAACATTTTGATCAAGGCTATGGATTCTTGGAGCATACATGAACCGACTTATTAAAGTCTTAAACTTTAATAGAAAAAAGTTACAGTGTTTACATAAAGTACAAAGATATAATAAACTGACATAAATACAAAACTGTTACAAAATAAAAAGGATGAATCGCAGAAAACCCCTACCTTACGATGTAGGTAATCTTATGTGTCCATGGGGCAAACAAGAAACAAGGAACACAAGTCCAGCTGATAGCTGACCCCCAGGCTGTGAACACTCTGGAAATCATGGGCCACATGTTTGAAAACTTTTTAGGTATAAAACTCAGTTTTTTGCCCATAGTAGCCAATGGGCAAAAAACTGAGATTTAGACCTAAATAGTTTTCATACATGCGGCCCCATATTTTATAATTTCCTAGCCAGCTCAGATTTCAGAACTGCTCATCAGCTTAGGGCAATTTGTGGTGCCTAACTGGCTGATTAGATTATAAAAGGAGAAGGACATTTTATATTAAGTAAGGTGTGCCCCCTAATTGACCAATTACGATGTACATATAAGTTGGGAAGTGTCAAGGTAGATGGATAGATGTGTACTTGGTCATCTGTTTGAAGTAAATAATTCCAGGCTCTGTGTCATATTGAAGAAAACCTTTTAGTCCCAATAAGGTTCATGTTTTATGGCCAGGTTTAATAATCTTGAGTAAAACTGGTTTTATTGGCAGGTTAATAACCCTTGCATACCAGCTGCTTAACCAGCAAGTAGACAGGGTAATACACATAATTGACTTGTAGTTTGGGGGAGATATACAAAACAGCCGTTCTAAAATATAATATACATAGCACTCTTTCAAATTACAACATATACATAATACACATTTCTATGACAGTTGCAAACAGACCTTATTACAGTATCCAAGAAAAACCAACAGAAAATGAGAGCAGCACCAATTCTCCACAACGGGTAAATATCCAAGTTCTGTGCATCAGCCAGTCCACTGGTTGTGTAAGCCTTGAACACACCAACAAGATAGCCAGGAATAGAAAAATGCGAACGGCAGCACCAGATGGATTAAACCAGGAACTCTTTATTCCATAAGGAGTACAAAATGCAACGTTTCAGCCACTACACTGTGGCCTTTCTCAAGCAGCACAAAAAAAAAAAAAAAAAGCCACAGTGTAGTGGCTGAAACGTTGCATTTTGTACACGTTATGGAATAAAGAGTTCCTGTTTTAATCCATCTGGTGCTGCCGTTCACATTTTTCTATTCCTTATTACAGTATCATCACTGTTCCTTAATGATCAGTTGCTTTCAGAGGCTCAATGTCCTTAGACATATTATGCAGTGCCCACAATCAGTGGCCCGGTTACAGCAAGGTCTGGGATGGAGAGCTTTTCCTCTTTACAGATAGGTTCCCACACTGTAGTTCACATCATGAACTGCAACACATACACTACCATTCAAAAGTTTTGTGTCACTTAGAAATATCCTTATTTTTGCAAGAAAAGCACAGTTTTTTCAATAAAGCTAACATTAAATGAATCATAAATACGCTCTATACATTGTTAATGTGGTAAATGACTATTCTAGCTGCAAACATCTGGTTGTTAATACAATATCTACATAGGTTAAAAGAGGCCCATTTCCAACAACCATCACTCCAGTGTTCTAATAGTACATTGTGTTTGCTAACTGTGTAAGAAGGCTATTGGATATTATGAACACCCTTGAAAAACCCTTGTGCAAGTATGTTAGCACAGCTGAAAACAGTTTTGCTGATTAGAGAAGCAATAAAACAGACCTTCCTTTGAGTTAGTTGAGAATCTGGTGCATTACATTTGTTGGTTCGATTAAGCTCACAAAATGGCCAGAAAAAGAGAACTTTCATGTGAAACTCAGTCTATTCTTGTGCTGAGAGATGAAGGCTATTCCATGCGAGAAATTGCCAAGAAACTGAAGATTTCCTACAACGGTGTGTACTACTCCCTTCAGAGGAGAGCACAAACGGGCTCTAACCAGAGTAGAAAGAGAAGTGGGAGGCCCCGCTGCACAACTGAGCAACAAGACAAGTATATTAGAGTCTCTAGTTTGAGAAATCGACACCTCACAGGTCCTCAACTGGCAACTTCATTAAATAGTACCCGCAAAACGCCAGTGTTAATGTCTAAAGTGAAGAGGCGACTCTGGGATGCTGGCCTTAAGGGCAGAGAGGCAAAGAAAGAGTCATATCTGAGACTGGCTAATAAAATGAAAAGATTAATATGGGCTTAAGAACACAGACATTGGACAGAGGAAGATTGGAAAAAAGTGTTATGGACAGACGAATCGAAGTTTGAGGTGTTTGAATCACACAGAAGAACATTTGTAAGATGCAGAACAACTGAAAAGATGCTGGAAGAGTTCCGGACGCCATCTGCCAAGCATGGTGGAGGTCATGTGATGGTCTGGGATTGCTTTGGTGCTGGTAAAGTGGGAGATTTGTACAAGGTACAAGGGATTTTGCATAAGGAAGGCTATCACTTAATTTTTCAACGGCATGCCATACCCTGTGGACAGCGCTTGATTGGGGCCAATTTCATCCTGCAACAGGACAATGACCCAGAGCACACTTCCAAATTATACAAGAACTATTTAGGGAAGAAGCAGACAGCTGATATTCTATCTAGTGGAGTGGCCAGCGCAGTCACCAGATCTCAACCCCATTGAGCTGTTGTGGGAGCAACTTGATCGTATTGTACGCAAAAAGTGCCCATCAAGCCAATCCAACTTGTGGGAGGGGCTTCTTGAAGCACGGGGTGAAATTTCTCCATATCACCTCAGCAAATTAACCACTAGAATGCTAAAGGTCTGCAATGCTGTAATTGCTGCAAAGGGAGCATTCTTTGACGAAAGCAAAGTTTGAAGTAGAAAAATATTATTTCAAATTAAAATCACTATTTCTAACCTTGTCAAACACAAGGTAAAACACAAAATTTTCTGGGTGATCCCAAACTTTTGAACAGTGGCGTTTATCTTTAGGGACATAGATTTGAAATCCAGGGCATGTCAAAAATAAATTTCTGTCACCTTTTCATCCATATTCAATTTGTAAAATACTTGGGAAGCCATTCTAAAACACAATTAAATCCACTTCAAGAAGAAAGCAAAATACATAGTTTTACCTCTCAAATAGAGATTCACATGGTGCTTAATGCCAATACCACAAATAGATGATTATTATTATTATTATTATTATTATTATTATTATTTATTTTAAAGCACCATTGATTCCATGGCACTGTACATTCGAGGGGGGTTACATACATTACATATGTCAAATGAGTACAATGATAACAATGAATGACTTTAAATTGGCACAACAGAGGGAGAGAGGACCTTGCCCATGAGGGCTTACAATCTCCCCGGAGGCGGGAGGAGACAGAAGGTGGGGGGCAGACCTGTTTGTGGGGTAGTACTGTGGCAGCTGAGTTATTGTAGGTTATAGGCAATCCTGAAGAAATGGGTTTTCAGGTTGCTTTTGAACCCGGTGAAGATGGAGGAGAGTCTGATGTGTTGGGTCAGTGAGTTCCAGAGAATGGGGGAAGCATGGGAGAAGACTGGGAGATGGTTATGTGAGGAGCTGATAAGGGGAGAGCAGAGAAGAAGGTCCTGTGAGGAGCGGAGATTGCATGAGGGGAGATATCTGGAGATTAAGGCAGAGATGTATGGAGGAGAGAGGCTATGGAGGGCATTGTAGGTCATGGTTAGTAGCTTGAACTAGATTCGCTGGGCAATGGGAAGCCAGTGAAGGGATTGGCAGAGGGGAGAGGCAGAGGAGTAGCGAGGAGAGAGGTGGATCAGACGGGCAGCAGAGTTGAGAATGGTTTGAAGGGGAGCGAGAGTGCTAAATGGGAGGCCACAGAGAAGGATGTTGCAGTAGTCTAGGTGGGAGACGACAAGAGCGTGAACGAGCATTTTTAGATGACAGCCTTCTCAACAGTGTTTACACATACAATGCTGTTTTAAGATGACTCTGCGTCATTGACCACGGCCACAACTATATTCATGTGGGGCACAGAGGTTAAAGAGGCCCAATCAGAACATTTTAACTTTTTGTAGAGATCAAAAAGCTATTGGCTTATTGAAATTTAGCACTGCTTTGTGGGTTCTCTGATACTAGAGTTATTCTGTATCATTTTAATAATTGCTGTTTTTACTGCCATTTAAACCTCCAGTTATTAGGTGGTGGGGACACATCTAATTTTGATGTGACACCCTCTAGGCACCATTTATTCCCCTGTTTGGAACAAAGAAGGGATGATAGGTTCTGCCACATCTGCCACTTCAAAGCACATCTACCACAAACTCATAGCGCTCTAATAATGCAGTCTTTTGGCCCTACCACAGCTCCATAGATATGGCAGTTTATTCCAGATCTAAGTCTTCACTATGCCAGAAAGATGTGTAGTGTCCAGATTGCAATGCTTCTGATGCGGCACCCCCATACTTCTTGCAAATGTCTTAACATCAACTCCACAGTCTATTACAACAGCGCACAATTGTGGATGCCACCAAGTCAATACATGCCCAGCAGTAATATCTTTACTGTAGCTCCTCCAGGGAATGGCAACCCTCTCACAATTTGTTCTGTCTCTCTGGAGCTACCTCACAGGTCCAAAGCTTTAGACGGCTTCCTCTGATCCTCATTTGGACCCCTTCCGCTGTCAGTGACTCTCCACAGCACTGGACATGTCCATGTATACAGTGGTCTTGGGCCAGCTTTCCTCCTTGTTCCTTAGTCACTTCCTAGGACAGAAGTCATTGCTGTTCTATTATTCCAGCTCTGTTATGGTCTGCTGACTCACCGTCTTTCACAACTTATTTTGATTTTAAGGTGAAGGGTTTCATAGCCTGCTTCCTACTTCTAGGGACCTATGTACTATTCAGCTTTAACACTGCACCACCAACCTACAGGGCTCCTAGGAAGTTACTTACAACCCATGCAAAGAGGTTAGAGATGGGTGAATTGATTCTAACGAAGTGGACTTCGTTTAGAATTTCAGGAAAACTTCGGTTCTGAACGAAGTCGAAGTTTGGGGTACTTCGGGTGAACGAAGTGTGCTTTCATTGATAAAATGGCTGCGAGCACATGGCGTTACATGGGGCAAAGAACTCTGGGAGGAAGAAGGCATAGCCTGCATGACATGTGCAGAGATGAAGCCAATCAGAGACCGCGGATTCTGTGACGTCACCTCACTATATAAGTCCGGGTGCGACGCTGGGAGCTCACACTCCTCTCACTGTACTGACTAGGGAAGGTGCTGCTCCGGCTGATAGCTCTTACTGAAGATCTGATTTTTATACAGCGATTTTTGTGGGGTGTCTCAGCTTGTCTCAGAGACTGCTTCTCTTAACGTTCTATTTCTGATTTTTTTGGGGTATTGGATCTGAAATCCAGTGTGCGTCCACTGCAGCTGCATATACATTTAAATCCTACCTGCTCACACCACATTGAATATCCATGTGGGGATCTAAGCCAGTTCCTGTTGTATTCATTTAAAGAAACAGCGTTTTTACAATACAAATACCACTTCATTTTTGGCTGCTCAATTCTTTGGCGCAATTTACATCCAGGGTTAATTAAACATTGTTTTCAGCTGGTGACTCCAAGAACCGTTATTTTCACCGCCAAAATATAACATTTTTCCTGTAGCCAATTCACAAGCAAAGGTTAATTACAATTTTATCTCTTGGTGGGTGGGGTGAGATTCATTGCGTTGTAACACGCTACAAATCTAGTAGTTTGTGGTGGCTAAATTATTTGGCGCAATTTACATCCAGGTTAATTAAGCGTTGTTTTTCAGCTGTGGTGACTCCAAGAAACCGTCATTTTCAACGCCAAAATATATAAATTTTTCATGTAGCATAATTCACAAGCAAAGTTTAATTACAATTTTATCTCTTGTTGTGTGGCGTAAAAAACACCGCATTGTAACACGCTACAAAGCTAGTGTTTTGTGGGCTCAATCTTTGGCGCAATTTACATCCAAGGTTAACTAAGTATTTTTCTGCTTTCACTCATAAAAGAAACTTTCTTTTTCACCGCCACAGAAAAATTCTGTAGCATAATTCATATCCGAAGGTTAATTAAGCCTTTACATTCATAAAATACACAGAAATTTTTAAACGGGACATACAATAAATTTTTCCTGCCCATTTGGGGATCAATTTATACCCAAAGGGGTTCCCCAAGCTTGTTACGGGGTTCATTTGGTCAAAAAAGGGTTAATTTATCATATCAATATCTTCACAAACTGCCCTTTACTTTTTAAAACAAACAGTATGTCAGCAAGGGGTGTCAGCTCTGCCCTCGAAGCAGGGGGCAAAAACTTTCCGGGAAAGGGCCAGGCGCAGCACAGCAAGGGACGCGCAGCAGGAGTCACTCGGGCCAAACGCCCTGTCATCTACGGCCGTGTTTTTGTTCAGAAACCCCAAGGGGTTTTTTGATTGGTTACTAGTCATCCACTTCCTCCCAATGACACTACAACCCCACCAAGTCGGGGGGAACGCAGAACCCCCAACCCCTTTTAGTTGCAGGGCCCCGGGGAGCGGGTCAGCGCCCTCCCTGTCCTAAACCCCGCCTCTGCCCCACCCAGTTCCCCACCAGAATCATATGGGGTCGGCCACGCCAAAAAATAGCGAGGATAACAATTAAGGGGGCAATCACATTTACTTGGCACGAAAAAAGGGGGCCAAAAAACCCCTGCTCTTGCCATAGGGCAAGATGTTGAAGTGGCATGGGAGGTCATGTTTTGAGGTCACCCCTTGCATACCAAACCCGGGTGATGAAGACAGCAGGACATAAAACACAAATAGATGATGAGTACCCACCGCACTTGGGGGCCGGGGAAGGGAAGGGCTTCTCACGTCAGGAGAAGAGGCGTCAGCTTGCGCGTCAGCAGCGGGGCGCCAGCAAGTGGGTCTGTGGCCTGATCAGCAGGGTAGAAAACAGGTGAGGTTTTTGGGGGCCAAGGGGGCCACGGGGGAAAAAAAAACCCTTCGCAATCCAAAAAGTAGCAGCACAGGGGGTCCCGCAGGCCGGCAGCAGTGTCACTCAGGCGGAGCGTGGCGGTAAATCCGATACCGGGGTGTGGGAGTTCTTTCAAAACACCGGAGGAGCCGAATATGGGGATATGTAGAATTGTAAGCAGAAAAGTAAGCGGGCCAGGGAGCTAACGTTGGCACCACGGCCCTGCATCAACACATGCAGCATCACCATGCGGTGGTCTGGGAAAAACGTGGCTCAGATGTGGTGGGCCATCCTGCCGCCGCAGCAACAGCAGCAGCGCCCAGTGGCACGCATGCCATTGCAGCCAGTCAAGGCTCCACCACCTCTGCAGAAGGGAGCTGTTTCTCTTTGACATCATCTCCCGGTCCAGATGCTCCTGCTCCTCGCTACTCATGGCGCCAGCAGTCGGTCAGCGAGGCGATTGCAAAGAGACAACAGTATGCGTCCAATCATCCTAAGGTGCAGAAGCTGACCGTACTCCTGTCCAAGTTTTGGGGCTGCAGTCCCTCCCTTTCCAAATGGTGGACTCTGCACCGTTCACAGAACTAATGGCTTGTGCCGAACCGAGATGGAGAGTTCCAAAAAGGCAGTACCAGCACATCATAAATATGTAAAACAGAAGGTGGGCCAGTCCTTGAGCTTATCGGTTTGTTCCAATGTGCAAGGCAGAGCGGACGTCTGGAGCTGTAACTACGGGTCAGGGCCAGTACATGTCCTTACGGCCCACTGGGTGAATGTGCTCCGGCCCAGGCACACCAACAACTTGGACAGGAGACGCCACTTTCTCCTCCACGTTGTCAAACTGCGGCTCCTGCGCCAATGTCCGCCTCCTCCTCCTCCACCACCACCACCATCTCAGCCTCCACACGTACTGCTCCATCATACCACATGTGTAGGGCACAGCGGTGTCACGCAGTTCTACACCTGGCTTGCCTCGGCGAACGAAGTCACACAGGGGAGGAACTGCTCCGCGTCATGCAGCAAGAAATCAATGTGTGGCTTTCTCCGCGCCAACTGCAAATCGGAACCATGGTGACGGACAATGGGAGGAACATGGTGTCCGCGCTGCACCGAGGAGGGATGGTCCATGCGCCCTGCATGGCGCACGTGTTCAATCTGGTTGTGAAAAGGTTCCTGAAGTCTTCCACCGATCTTCAGAAGATTCTGAAAATGGCCAGGAAACTGTGCATGCACTTCATCCATTCCTACAAAGCCAGGAACACCCTCCCCGAGTTGCAGCGGCAGAACGGCCTCCCCCAACACACTCTGATATGCGATGTTTCCACCCGCTGTAATTCCAGCCTGCACTTATTGGACCGACTGTATGAACAGAGAAAGGCCATTAACGATTTGTTGATGATCCAGGCGGACAGGAGTACTCCCCTGTGTAACTTTGATGTCAGCCAGTGGCAGCTCATGCGTGACACCAGGAAATATATACATTTTTCCTGTAGCCTGTTGAGGCCATTCGAGGAGGCCCCGTGATTTGTCAGTCGCCAGGACTACGGGACGAATAACGTCATTCCACTGCTTTATGTCATGGAACAGATGCTGAAAAATCTGTCTGGGCAGGGGACTGGAGACGTGGCGACTACATCTCGTGGCCACATGAGTCCGCTGGGGACTGAAATGGAGGAGGAGGAGGAGGAGGAGGACATTGGAGCAGAAGCATTGTCTGGTTAAATGAGTGGATTTTCTATCCAGGTGACAAGAGAGGAGGAGCAGGAGCAGCTGGAGGAGGTAGATGGAGATGAGGAAGACGAGGCAGATGACCCGCAAGCACCGTCGCAGTATACAGTGGAGATGGAGGCAGGGAGCCCCTCGGAGTCACTTGGCAGATGGCCCGCAGCATGCTGATTTGCCTGGCTAGTGACAACCGAATAGTCAGCATCCGGCAGAGGGATGACTTCTGGCTCTCCACCCTATTGGACCCTCGCTACCGGTCCAAAATGGGAGCCTTTTTCCCAGCAATTGAGAGGGAGGACAAACTCAAATACTATAGGAAATACTCCGTAGTCAGTTGGCCGCTGCCTATGTGCGGCATCGTCCCTCCTCTGACAGGTCTGACCGGGGGGTTCTTCAGCGCTCACGTACTACTGCCGCGGCTGCCGGGGGAAGGTGGGGGGATCAGAGCAGTACCAGCACCATCAGCAGCAAACTAAGTCTGGAGTCACTGATGAGCAGCTTCCTTCACCAGACGTGGATCGGCCAGGATTTCCTCACACCAATGCCTTAGGCGTCAGACTACATCAGCCATGACGCCTCACCCAAACTGTGCCCCACATCTGTTGACAGTTTCTCCATCTGCCACCAACCATCTTTACCAGGGACTGGTATTGCCACCCACCTCCACACTCTGTCATTGTGCCACTGCCTGACCTCATGCTGCTCCTGTGGCTGCTGCCGTGACCTCCACACTGTGTCATTGTCCCACTCTGTGGCCTACTCCTGTTTTTGCCACCTCCAGAATGTCATTGTGCCACTGTCTGACCTCATGCTGCTGCTGTGGCTGCTGCTGTGCCCTCCACACTGTGTCATTGTGCGATTCTGTGGCCTACTACTGTTTTTCCACCTCCAGAATGTCATTGTGCCACTGTCTGACCTCATGCTGCTGCTGTGGCTGCTGCCGTGACCTACACACTGTGTCATTGTCCCACTCTGTGGCTTACTCCTGTTTTTGCCACCTCCAGAATGTCATTGTGCCACTGTCTGACCTCATGCTGCTGCTGTGGCTGCTGCCGTGACCTCCACATTGTGTCAATGTGCCACTGTGTGGCCTACTCCTGTTTTGCCACCTCCAGAAGGTCATTGTGCCACATTCTGACCTCATGCTGCTGCTGTGGCTGCTGCCGTGACCTCCACACTGTGTCATTGTCCCACTCTGTGGCCTACTCCTGTTTTTGCCACCTCCAGAATGTCATTGTGCCACTGTCTGACCTCATGCTGCTGCTGTGGCTGCTGCCGTGACCTACACACTGTGTCATTGTGCCACTGTCTGACCTCATGCTGCTAGCTGCCAGTGACATACACACTGTCATTGTGCCACTGTCTGACCTCATGCTGCTGCTGTGGCTGCTGCCGTGACCTACACACTGTGTCATTGTGCCACTGTCTGACCTCATGCTGCTGCTGTGGCTGCTGCCGTGACCTACACACTCTGTCATTGTGCCACTGTCTGACCTCATGCTGCTGCTGTGGCTGATGCCGTGACCTACACACTCTGTCATTGTGCCACTGTCTGACCTCATGCTGCTGCTGTGGCTGCTGCCGTGACCTACACACTGTGTCATTGTGCCACTGTCTGACCTCATGCTGCTGCTGTGGCTGCTGCCGTGACCTACACACTGTCATTGTGCCACTGTCTGACCTCATGCTGCTGCTATGGCTGCTGCTGTGACCTACACACTGTGTCATTGTGCCACTGTCTGACCTCATGCTGCTGCTGTGGCTGCTGCCGTGACCTACACACTGTGTCATTGTCCCACTCTGTGGCCTACTCCTGTTTTTGCCACCTCCAGAATGTCATTGTGCCACTGTCTGACCTCATGCTGCTGCTGACGTGACCTACACACTGTGTCATTGTGCCACTGTCTGACCTCATGCTGCTGCTGTGGCTGCTGCCGTGACCTACACACTGTGTCATTGTCCCACTCTGTGGCCTATTCCTGTTTTTGCCACCTCCAGAATGTCATTGTGCAACTGTCTGACCTCATGCTGCTGCTGTGGCTAATGCCGTGACCTATACACTTTGTCATTGTGCCACTGTCTGACCTCATGCTGCTGCTGCCGTGACCTCCACACTGTGTCATTGTGCCACTCTGTGGCCTATTCCTGTTTTTGCCACCTCCAGAATGTCATTGTGCCACTGCCTGACCTCATGCTGCTGCTGCCGTGCCCTCCACACTGTCATTGTGCCACTCTGTGGCCTACTACTGTTTTGCCACCTCCAGAATGTGATTGTGCCACTGCCTGACCTCATGCTGCTGCTGTGGCTGCTGCCGTGACCTACACACTGTGTCATTGTGCCACTGTCTGACCTCATGCTGCTGCTGTGGCTGCTGCCATGACCTACACACTGTGTCATTGTGCCACTGTCTGACCTCATGCTGCTGCTGTGGCTGCTGCCGTGACCTACACATTGTGTCATTGTCCCACTCTGTGGCCTACTCCTGTTTTTGCCACCTCCAGAATGTCATTGTGCCACTGTCTGACCTCATGCTGCTGCTGCCGTGACCTACACACTGTGTCATTGTGCCACTGTCTGACCTCATGCTGCTGCTGTGGCTGCTGCCGTGACCTACACACTGTCATTGTGCCACTGTCTGACCTCATGCTGCTGTGGCTGCCGCCGTCACCTCCCCACTCTGTCACTAATGTTGCCACCTGAGCTCTCAGCTTGTTTTTTTCCAGCTTTCTCAGGCATGAGTTCATCAGGAAACATTCCCGCTTCAGTTTTTTGGTCAGTTTTGCCCTCTTAAGTGCCCAGGGAATTTTATAGTGAAGCGATTCTAAGAGCGGCGGCAGTCATCTGCGTGTCATACTAAAACACAACATTGTATGAAGACCAAACCAAGCTCCCTCTGCATATTTAAGCATGGCACAACGTTCTACAGCACCCTGCAGGCTCTGTGCAGCCTGGAAATAGCTGTTTTTTAACGTGATTCGTCCCGAAGTAATTCGGAACGAAGTTATTTTTTGCCGAGAAATTCGGCGAAGTGAGCGAAACGAATTTCTGGAAATTCGCCCATCTCTAAAAGAGGTTTAACCCACAGTGGCCAACAGGAACAGCGTTCCCACAGCCACCATAATACAGATGATGGTCACACTGCCAACAAGGCGGTCCGTAGTCCCTTCAGATTGCAGTCCCTATGGATAGACTATAGCAACCAACTAAAGAAATAAAACATTTTAAACCACATCACATGCTATTTACATAACAAAAAAGTTGAAACACTACAACACGCCTCAGTTCTTAACATTGAGTGAGTAACGGTGGGGGGGGATTACTTATACCACCTGACAATTACACTTAGGGCCACATGTATGAAACGGTTTTGGTCTAAAACTCACTTTTTTCCTCATAGATTTCTATGGGGAAAAAAGTGATTTTTACACCAAAACCGTTTCATACAAGTGGCCCTTAGTTTCAACACATTACGTAATGGATTTTTTAAAACATAGTCAACAACCTTGGTAATTTCAGTGATCTCTGAAACAAATGATTCCCTTTCTAGTACTCATCTGAGTTTTAGCTACTAATTATTATCTATGAGACTAATGACAGCTTTATAATTACAAAAAAAAGGAAAAAAAATATACCTGAAGATCTGAAGAATGACAAATCTGCCAAATGACTAAAGATTACACAGCCGTCGTGAGACACATTGGTTTCCTTGGAAACACTTAAAAGTTTAAAATATTTGAATAAATTCATACTTGTCAGAATTTGGAAGGTGTCAGTTGTCTCCATTAAGAGTGTTAGTCACATAGTAATACTATGAGCAGATCACATCATGATCGCTGCTAGGTGTCATGTGATCTGATAAGGTGATGAAGTCTTTGGACTATATGATTTCATTTCTTATTTTGACCCCAAAGAACCGACTAGATTTAATAGTATACTCAATAAATTAATTCACACCAAGCAGTAAAGGCAAAGAGATAACTTTCTCAGCAGAAAAGAGCGGAAGTTTTATTTTCGCTTTATCACCCAGTTTTACTGTGGATCTCGCAATACGTTCAAACTGGAACTCACCCAACCACACCAATAAAATGTCCATAAAGTAAGGAAGCCTATCAAGAGAGCCGTTCTTTCTGAATTCAGTGTCAGCTGTCTGCAGTTTGTGGCTATCTTACACCAACAGGCTTTAATGTGATAAAAAGCTACTGTGCATAAACCTCAGTCGGTCAAACTTCGACTTTTCATTCGGAAACAGTGATTTAGTACTGTATATATAAAGATAGATCTTGCAGCTTGTACATGTACTATCTTTACCTAGCTGTGTAGCAAAGCTTAAAGGGGTGTACCCATCTAGCACTTTGATGGCATATCACTAAGATATGCCATCAAAGTGTGATACGTCCTGCTTCCAACTCTCTCTTTGGAACGAGCCCCCTAAAGTCCCAGTAAAGAATGGAGGTTTGTCTATACCCAAAACTTCCTTGTAAAAGAATGGAGAGCTATGCAGAAGCATTAACGACTCTTCGTTCGGAAAAGAGACTTTTGTAGGCCCTTTCCTGAGATAGTTACAGATCCCAGGACAGCAACTCAAACAATATACCATCAAAGTGCAAGATAGGAACATCCCTTTCACTTAACAATAAACATACTATGTGGCACAGAAAGTTATCATTGCGTTTTTCCATGCTTTTCAACGAGTTTTATTGTGGTCTAGTAACAGCTAAAAAGATGCAGTAAGATATTACCAACAAGTTAAACTTTGCTACATCAGTAATTATAATTGTAGACAAAGTCCACTGAGACAATAGTCTCTTAAGTGTCTGTTCTAGTTCAGGTTTTCTTGCTCTGAATGAGCGGGTGCCTGGGCTGGCAGAATTTAAATGGAAGCATTACTTTAATAAAAAAATAGAATATAAGAAGCTGCTGTTGCAGTCTGCCACTGGATGCTTGCTTATAAATCGGATGACGGCAAGGTCTTACAGGGGTTTTGAAGCATGTGCATTCTTAGTTTATATGCTGTGCACAGTACACAGAATGCATAATGTACAGGACACAGGGAGGTGGACCATGGCAAGTGGCAGTATTCAGCCAATCTACAACTTTACATGTGTGGCCGACTAGCTGTTAGAAGTATTGCCGCCCAGCACCACCCTGTGTGCTATACACAGTCATACAATGTATGTACTGCCATTACTTACCACAAACAGTGATTGGTGTGAAAAATAAAAACTAAAGAAAAACAACAAATCAAATGTGTTGAGATATATATTGCTGCGATTTCAGCTGCAAGTCGCTTGGGGTAAGTCTCTATAGTTTTGCACATGGAGAGACTGAAATTCTTGCCCATTTCCCCTTGGAAAACAGCTGGAGGTTGGATGGAGAGCGTTTGTGAGGAGCATTTTTCAGCTCTTTCCACAGATTCTCGATTGGATTCAGGTCTGGACTGTGACTTGGCCATTCTAACACCTGGATATGTTTATTTGTAAATCATTCCATTGTAGATTTTGCTTTTTGTTTGGGATCATTGTCTTGTTGGAAGATAAATCTCCGTCCCAGTCTCAGGTCTTTTGCAGACTCCAACAGGTTTTCTTCCAGAATGGTCCTGTATTTGGCTCCATCCATCTTCTCATCAATTTTAACCATCTTCCCTGTCCCTGCTGAAGAAAATCCCAAACCATGATGCTGCCACCACCACGTGTGACAGTGGGGACGGTGTGTTCAGGAGGATGAGCTGTGTTGCTTTTATGCCAAACATATCGTTTTGCATTGTAGCCAAAGAGTTGGATTTTGGTTTCATCTAAGCAGAGCCCCTTCTTCCACATGTTTGGTGTATCCCAGGTGGCTTGTGGCAAACTTTAAACAAGACTTTTTATAGATATCTTTGAGAAATGGCTTCTTCTTGCCACTCTTGCATATAGGCCAGATTTGTGCAGTGTACAACTGATTGCTGTCCTATGGACTCTCCCACCTCAGCTGTAGATCTCTGCACTTCATTCAGAGTGATCATGGGCCTCTTGGCTGCATCTCTGATCAGTCTTCTCCTTGTATGAGATGAAAGTTTAGAGGGACGGCAGGGTCTTGGTAGATTTGCAGTGGTCTGAAACTCCTTCCATTTCAATATGATCGCTTGGGATGTTTAAAGTTTGGGAAATCTTTTTGTATCCAAATCCGTCTTTAAACTTCTCCACAACAGTATCACGGACCTGCCTGGTGTGTTCCTTGGTCTTCATGATGCTCTCGGCGCTTTAAACAGAACCCTGAGACTATCACAGAGCAGGTTCATTTATACGGAGACTTGATTACACACAGGTGGATTATATTTATCATCATCAGTCATTTAGGACAACATTGGATCATTCAGAGATCCTCACTGAACTTCTGGAGTGAGTTTGCTGCACTGAAAGTAAAAGGGCCAAAAAATTTTGCACGTCCCACTTTTCAGTTTTTTTTTTCTTTTTACAAACGTTTATCCAATAATTATTCCACTTCACAATTGTGTCCCACTTGTTAATTCTTGACAAAAAAAATAAAATTTTATATCTTTACGTTTGAAGCCTATATATATATATTAAAATATATATATATATATATATAATATATATATATATATATATATATATTATATATATATATATATTATATATATATAATAATATATATTATATAGAAAATATAAATATGTTTACATTGTGTGTGACCCAGGTCTCTTTTGCTGATACCCTGAATGTTAATGCGAGTCTCATGTGCAGCTGCCTTCATCTACACTCCTTTTACCCCTTAAAGACCAATCTTTTTTTTGTCACGTTCATTTTTTCCTCCACGCCTTCCAAGAGCCATAACTTATCTATATAGACATATGAGGACTTGTTTTTTGTGGGACAAAAATATACTTTGTAAAGTTTCCATTGACCTTACTATATGATGTACTTAAGACACCCCCCAAATTGTAAGACTAATGCAAAAAAAAAAAGTTACTTGCGTAAATGTCTCCCAGACCTGTTGTCTGGAATATCACCTGAGTATCCTGCACTGTCCAGCTGAGTTCCTCTGTCTTTGCTTTTCCTCTTTTTTGATCCACTCCCTTGCAGCCAGGGAAAATAAGGGATTTCAGCTGACCTCTGAGTCCAGAGGCAGCACAACCTATGTCAGGATGGCATGATGGAGTGCATCTCTAACAGCTGCAGATGACACTGATAACCAAAGGTGGATATCAGTGGAGAAAAGATACCCCAGGGGAGAACCCCAGTGGAGAGACCCAGAACACTAAATTTACCTAGCTTATATAACCTACCTCTACCCCCAACCTTGTGTTGTGTTGTTATTAGTCTGAGATTTGGCATGGATTTGGTGCAGTTAAGGGTGCTTTCACACAGTGTGTGTTTGGTGAATTTTTGATGTTTTTTATGTGTTTTTTTTGTGCAGGAAGGCACAGCAATTAATGCTGTACATTGCTGCACAAAGATCGCGGCAAAAATCTCTGCTGTGCCCATAGAGCTGCAACGGATTCGTCCAGGCAAGACTTACGCACTCGCTCCGATGCCCCGTACTTAACCAGCCGCGCTCATGTCTGTGTCTCTGCTTCCCGGCACACACGTCCCCGCCTCCTAGGGGGAGCACGTGACGACACTTTTAAATTTAATGGGCCAGCACACCGGTAATTCCCTAGTGCCAGTTGCTGACCCTATTTAAGCCTGCCCCTTCCTGGTCCCTATGCAAGATCTTTAGTGCCATTATTGCCTTTAGAGAAAGCATTCCTTGCCTTGCCATCATTACCGTGTACCGTACCTTTTTGCCTCAGTCCCTCGACCACGAACCTCTGCCGCCTGTCCCTGACTACGACTTCGCCTTACGATTCTGTACCACGCTCAACCTCGACTGCCACTGCAAGCAAGTCACGTAGGGGGTAGCGACCTGGTAGACTCCCGCTGCAGCAAGTCCATCCCGCTTTGTGGCGGGCTCCGGTGAAAACCGAGTTCTACTTAGATTCCGCTCCCTGGCGTGGCTATATACCATCGCTTGCTGTTGTCCAGTGGATCCACTACCGCTGTCCGTGACACATAGATTACTGTTACTTGGATACGTGAGTCACATGACCTGTGTTGTCAGGGCTGTCATAAGAAATTTCAGGGCCCCATTCAGCTAAAGTGTCTGGACCTCCCCCACCCCTCTTGCCACAGGCTCTGCAGACTGTAGATTACCTCTATACAGTGACCATGTAATAGTAGATACCAGTGTACTCAGACTCTGCAGACTGTATATTACCACTATACAGTAACCATATAGTGGTAGATACAAGTGCACACAGTGCAGTTACATTTAGTGACTCACAGGTGACATCTTGTCTGATGAGTCATTCTCTTTCTTTTTTCTTCTCCATCCATGCCACCATAATGACTTCTCCCGGCCACCACTCGTCCCTGCAGAATTCACAACACAAACACCTGAGACTCTTCACTTTTTTATCATCTTCCTAACTGTGTCCTCCTGCCATATATACACTCCCCATCCATATTGCCCAATATGATAATAATTACCCCCTTAGTGCCCTGGTAGGTATATAGTCCCCCTTAGTAGGTAGGTACATAGACCCCCCCCCTCCATATGTAGTTATATAGGGATTTAGTAGGTAAAGAGATATATAGAACCCCCTCTTGTAGGTAGGTAGATAGAGTCCCCAATAGGAAGGTAGGCGCTGCGATAGGTAGGTAGAGTCCCCCCAGTAGTGAGGTCGATAGGGTCCCCCAGCGGCTAGGAAGATAGGTTCCCCTGTAGGTAGGTAGAGTCCCCCCAGTAGGTACTAAGATAGAGGCCCTCAGAAGGTTGGTAGGTAGATAGGGGCTATCAGTAGGTAGGTAGATAGGGGCCCCAAGCAGGCTGGACCCAGTATGGCAGTACCAGCTGTACTGCTCTAACGGTGGCCCTGCTGTCACTATCTTCCCCTCCAACCCCTTCAGTCACTGTCTCCCTCCACTCTGACCTTTCCAATCATTGTCTCCCCTCGTCTGACAACTCCAGTCACTCTCACCCCTCTACATGACTCCTCCAGTCACTGTCGACCTCACATCCAGTGTCTTCCTCCACTCTTGATCCCTCCACCTATTGTCTCCTCCCTACTCTGACACCTATAAGTCACTGGATGAACCTATACTGTAATCACATATATGTCTGCGGAGCGCCTGTGTACAACTGGTACCTGCCCCCATATGGTCACTGTATGGTGGTAATATACAGTCTGCAATGTATGGTGGTAATATACCTGCAGCTGAATACAGGATTTCTAACTGCTATCACTGGATCATGTAACGTGCACTGTGAGTTGCTGAAACACACAGGATGGATATATGACAGAAGTAAATCTCTCTATGTATTCTTATCAGAGGTTCAAAGTCATTCTTATAGAAGTTCACAGAAAGACAGACTTCCTGTCAGCATCAAAAGCTCATGGCGGCATGTACAAAATTTGCCGTTTAAATGCCAAATTTCATACGCAAAATAGCCTAGTATGTGCCTGATTTATGAACCTGCTCTACTGCATGTCATAAATCAGGCACATTCTAGTGCTAGTACGACATTTCTTGCTCAGGTATATCACTTTGAAAGTGGTTTACCTGTTCCAGCAGTAATGCGCCTAGAAATGCCGCAGCGAAGCTATAAATCTATAGCTTTGTACAATTCTAGATTCTCCTGCGTGCCCCCCAAAATCAGGCACATTACAAAGTGCCGAAATACGACCCACAATTACACCGTGTAAACATAACCTAAGAGCATGTCCCCACTGCAGGTTTTTCAGCCGATTTTACAGACAGTTTTTGGTTTTGAAAGCCGTCTGTAAACCGGCTGTCAAACTTTATCTTGGACTTCAATGGAAAATATGTACAGCGGTCCCCACTGCATGGATTTTCTGCTGGACGTTTTTTAAGACCACCGGCAGTCCGATTCTTCCCCCTGGTTTTCGGACGGAACATGAACAGGTCAATGCGAAGGGAGAGGGCTTTTCTCCGCAAACCGCAGAGAAAAGCTGTTCCCCTGTGGCCGTGTGTACGGCCGCAAAACAGAGCAAATACCGGTTGGATAATCCGACCGTTATTTGCTCTTTGCCGTGTAAACGGTCCCTAATTGTCATGTGTTGTTGTTCATCTAAGGTTGTAGTAATATAATTTAAAAGTTGCATTCCCACCAAACACACTGATGTCATATCCTATCAATATACCATCAATGTGTGTGGTGGGAATACCCCTTTAAGACTGTTCAGGGCCCAGATTTTTTTTTAATATGTCCTAGTATGTAAAACTATAGAATTTAAAGAGCATGTTCTTTCTATTTCTCATGGCTGTGTGTTAATCTTGTACTATATATGGTGCTTATTCAGTCACACCCCTGAGTATTATACGAGAATGCTACAATGCAAGAACAACCATGACAGGTCACATATATTTGCTGGAAACTGGCAATGTAAAGTTTTCAATAATAGTAAGGAAGGCAAAATCTTGAAAAAAAAAAAACCTATGAATAACTAGCAAGACATTACATCTTTAAATAAAAATATAGTAGCTTAATAGTGCACCCTAAAGCAAATAACTGGAAATATGTTTTACATTGTGCAAGAAGCCTGTTTCTAGTAGTAATATTAAAACCTTAGGATTCAGACGGCCAGTAGACTCCACATGTAATGATTGTGAATGTATAAAAGTTTTTTATCGAGCTGCTCTCCCCATGAAAGATCCCGTTCTGAAATTAAACCAAAAGCCCCAATCACTATGCTTATTATACTTCATTATTTGCTGGTCCAGTTCCTAATCCTTTTGTTGAAAAAAATTAATAAAACATGAAAAATTTCCTTTTTAAAAAAAATTTTAAGTTGTTAAAGAAGAATCCCTTTAAGCTTTAAATAGACCCGTTTAAACAGACGGGCGGGGAAACTTCCATCCCAGTGTCGGCAAGGGGTTTTGTAGCTGGATCGTGCCGCGGCAAAACTTCAGTCGAGGCCTTCACGGCGAGATCATGAGGCCCCCGATTGGTTAAACATGGGGGTTTTTTTTGAAGGTTTTCCAATTGCTCCGAATTTTTTTTCATTTTCAGGCAGGAATAAAACTGCTGTCTTTGTACACCCTATTGCATTGTATTACAATGCAGTAAGCTGTGTAAACGATTGCGCCCCATATTTGATGAAAGCCCCCTTGGGGGGGCCCCAATTTAAAAATAAAAAAAAAAGGTTTTTTAAAAAAATATATACAAATTTTTTTAAAAATTTTTGTCACCTAAAAGCCTAAAAAAGGCCACTGTAGCTGCCATGTTACTGCTCCCACTACTTCTTGCCATAGGCAGTAAGTAATGGGAAAGCCTTCTTGGTACATCCTTTTGCATTATTTTAAAAAAAGCAAAACAGGGGAAAAGGGTTATCACCCCCCCTAGTGGTAAAAGGGGACTCTGGGGGAAATACAGTAGAATTTTTAAAAAAAAAAAAAGAAATTAAATAAAAAATAAAAAATAAAAATTCTTTTATTTATATAGCCCAACATTTTCCGCACACTTTACAAATTCAAGGGAAAAACGTACGGGGACTTTTACACTTTAAAAAGTACTTAAAGATGGGGACAAAAATTTGTGGGGGCCCCCTGCTCGTGAGAGCTTCCCAAACTATTAGGGTTTTGGGGATGAAACAAAAAAGTGGAAGGGGCTAATTTTTAAAAAAAGGTCCACCATGTTTCATCAAAAGGGGGTGGTTTAATAAAAAATGGATAAAACCTGCCCCCAGACAGTAAAAACCCTTAAAACAGAAAATGCCTGTAAAGTGCCCATTGTAGGGTTGACAAATGTGTGTGATAGCACTTAGGGATTTTGGGTGGGCCCAGACTAAAGAAAGGGTTTTCTCAGGGCCTCTTAAAACTATGAGGGTTGTGAATGTGCCGGTTTAAAACCCGCGGAAAGCATTTTCCCCAAAAATTGGTGCCGCAGGGTTGAAATTTTGGAGAGGGGGGAAAAGGGAAAGGTTTGGATAAATTGAGGGAGTGTAACCTGAATCAGCACAGGGCAGAGAGAGCGGGGTCGGGTTTGGAGCAGAAAAGGGGGAGGTAAATGTGGGGGGGTGCAGGTTGTGGAGAGCTTTAGGGGTTAGAGTGCTGATTTAAAAAAACGGGTATCTAAACTGAATGGGCAACCATTTTGCAGGGGACTGACCCCGGGGGTTTTGAGGCGTTTTATAGCGGCCGGGGAGAAAGATGAGCCTTTGGCGCGCATTGGGAACAGATTAAAGAGGGGAGTTTAAAGGGGGGGGGGGGAAGGGGATTAGCAGGGGTTACAGTAGTCAAGACGAAAAAAATGATAAGGGCCACTGAAAAATTTGAGTTTTTTCCCAAAAGTGAAAAAGGGAACGGTTTCCCTGGAGGAGTTCTTAGGTCAGGTGACAGGGGGGGGGCCCGGGGAAATTGGATATATGGGGGGGAAAAACAGATCAAAATTTTAAAAAATTAAAACCCCCAAAAGCGGGCCTGCTGCCTAGGAGAAATGGTGGTCCACTACAAAACAAAAAAGCGGGGGGGGGGGGTTGGTTAACTAATGGCAAAAGAAAAAATTTAAAATTTTAGGAGGTTTTTTCAGTTAGAGAGGGCATATGTCAGAGACAGAGGAAAACAGTCACTGGTGTTTTGTAGGGAGAGTAGGATGATGTCACGGGGGGGAAAGGTGTAAAATTTTGGTTGTCATCCAAGAGTGGTACGGGGAAGAAAAATCTTCTATGGTTTGCAAATGGGGGCTGTGTACACGAAAAGGGGAGAGGCCTAGAACTGCCCCTGAGGAATAACATCAAGGGTAAGAAGGGGTTAACCCAAAAAAAAAATACATGAAGGAGCGATCAGACAGGTAAGATAGAACAAACCCGAGAGCGGTGTCCTGGGGGCCAATGCACTGGGTGGGAGAAGTTGGTGTCAAAGTTCAAACGTGCAAAAGACCCCGGAACAGAATATTTATTTACCCTGAGATTTTGTGTTAGGAGGTAATTTGAGACTTTAACTAAGGCAGTTTTCGGGGAGTGTGGGTGCAGAAACCTGTTGAAAGGGACGGAAGAATTTAGCGGGGGAATAGCGGATTAGGCAAGTAGCCAAGCATTCCAGGATTTTAGAATGAAGGGGATTAGAGACTGGTCGATAATTAGCGCGCAGGAGGGTCCCGAGGGGCTTTTTTAGAAAGGGTTATGAGGCGTTTTTTAAAGGAGTGGAAAACCCCAGGGGAGAGAGAGGGGTTACATTGCAGTAAGGTGAGAGAGCACAGCTGGAGAAATAGCCCTGGACGAGGTGGGAGGGAATGGGGGTCACTAGAGGGGGGTAGGGAAATACAGACAGGATAAGCCGGGACACTTTTTTTTGTCTCGGGTCAAGGGCTGGAGTAAATGGGACGTGCAGGAGGGGATGGGATTATTTGGGGATGAAATGTTTGGCCGGGATATTTTCAATTTTCTTTTTGAAGTGAGTGGCAGGTCTTCGCACAGGGTCAGTAAGTGGGGCCTAGCTTTAGGCCTTTGGAGGGGTGGAAGGTGTAAAAACAGGGTTTTGGGTTGTTGTGTACTTTGGATTAGGGGGTGAAATATTTTTTTTTGGCACAATGCAGGGCAAATGGGAAATCCGAGAGGGAATTTGTAGTGGAGAAATTGCAGGTAGCTTCAACTTTTCCACAGACATCAACACCTAAAAAGCGCTGCAAAGTAAATTTAGGTTGTGCCCAAGGCTGGGGGGGTCGACTTGGTGGTGCGGTGTGTGAGTGGGCCCCCCTTTAGGGTGGTTTGAGAGTTTCATTGTAAAATTTGCAGCCTTTTAGGAAAGGAGAGGGAGGGGTTTGGGGGGGAGGAGGGGCTGTATGGTTCTGTGAGTTCCTGATATTAAAGGGGGATATTTCGGAATGTGTGATAGCAGGTTTGTCCCGAGAAGGCTGGTTAGTGATAAAGAAGGGAAAAAAGGGTTTTGGTCAGGGGGAGAGCATAAGGAGAATTTTGGGCGTTGTAAAAATTTAGGAAAGATGACAGAAGACCAGATAAGAGTGTTCCCTCCTTGTGGGGGGAGAGTCAGTAAGTGCTAAGGGCCAAGAAAGGGTTAGTAAAGAAACTGAGGGAGAAGGAAAATGGGGTCATCAATGGGGATGTTGAAATTCCCCCTGATGAAGTGGGTATTTAGTAAGAGGAAGTGAAGAGCCCGGAGCAAAATGACCAGAAACTGGGGGTGAGCCCCGGGGGGTCTGTACACAACCCGGACTCGGAGGGAAAAAGGCCAAAGAGTTGAGGGCGCGGACCTCAAAGGTGGGGAAAGTGATGAGGGTACAGGGGAATGACCGGTAAGTGCAGTGTGGGAGAGAAGTTTGCCGACTCCTCCCCCCGGCCTGTTTCAAATTGGGGGGGGGTGAAGGGGGGTAGGTCACCATGGTGAGACGGCAAGGAAGTGTGTCAGATTGCTGGAGCCATGTTTCTGTGAGGCCAGCAGGGGAGGGAGTTGGAAGAAAAGGTTAAGAACGCAGTGAGTTTATTGCGACAGGCGGGCATTCCATAGGCAAAGCTTAAAAGGGGCGGAAAAGAAAAGTACAGCGAATAGCAAAATAGGTTTTTGGGGGTTTTCTATGGAAGGAGGAGGTGGGATGAAAAGAAAAAAGAGGGGGGCCGGGGTGAGGAGAAAATTCCCCCTGCACCCCAAAGAAGCAGGAAAAAGAAAAAAAGAAAACAAAATGGTTCAGTGATAATATGACCCGGGGGTTTTGTGCAAAAATTTTGTGAGCGGGGGTTTTGTGGGGGTTTGAAGGGGGAAAAATAGCGTGGGGATGAAAAACATAGGGAGGGAAAGGGGAAAAGAAGTCTTATTTTGGAAAAAATTTCTGAGGGCAAGCCCAGGGTGGAAAGAAAAAGGAGGCAGATGGCTCCCGGGTTTAGATAGTAATAGAAAGCAGGGTAACTAAGGGGGTATGCGAAAAAAAAGGGGCAGCAAACTTCCCAAAAAGGCGAGAGTACACCCCTTATGCTGACTTCTGGCCCCATTTCTGGGTTTTTTTCCTGAAGCTTGCCATTTGTAAATAGTCCCTTAGAAATTTTGGCACTTGAAATTGGCCCCTCAGCCCTCGGCCCACAGACCAGAGCTCTGAAACTTATCCCAAAAAACTAGAGGGTTAAATTTTTGGGGAAATTGGGGAAATTTCAAGGTGCCGAAAATTTGGGTGGAGTTCAAAGGGTTTTAAATTTTTTAAAATTTGAAAAACCCCCTTTTGCTATTTTACAAATTAAAAAAAAAAATTATGGCTCTCAGAAAGCGGGGGTGAATAATTCAGTAAAAGCAAAAATCTGAAAAAAGCCACATCTTTAAGGGGTTAACTCCTTCTTTGCATTGGATGTATCCATACACCAAAGCGGAAAGTGACTACCCACAAGTAGATGGTGGCCCCCCAAACGACCCGAAAACATGGAACCACTGGGCCTAATGCTGTTTTCACCTGCGGCTGGAGTGAGCTCTGTTCTTTGAGTGTTTTAAACCCCTTAGCTGCCACAATCTATCGTGATCGCGGTAGTTAAGGAAAAGACTAGGGAAAGCTCTTTTTCTATATGGGAGCAGCTTGTGTCAAATTTGGTGTTTGCTGCCCTTATTGAAAGCCGTGGGGATTTTTGTTGGATTTTCCAAAGGTTTGGGCCAGGTGATGCCCACTAAGCCTTGCTGTTCCCTGTGGGTAGGGTCGGGCATAGTGATTGACAGTTGCCATGGAGATCAGTACAAAGCAGTAATGCTGTGAACTGTTCTCCATCGTATCAGTGACCTTCAGATCACTGATAAAAGTACCCTGTGGGGAAAAGTAAAAAAAAAAAAGTAAAAAAGTACAACACAAAAAATAAAATTAATACATTTCCTCTTTACAAAAACCAAAAAAGATCATAAATATGCAAATTTGGTATTGCCATGTGTGTAACGACCTTCCGTATAAATCAGTCATGTTATTTAATTTGTACGGGGAATGCCGTAAACCCCCCCCAAAAAAAAACAGTCACAGAATTGAGATTTTCATTCATCCCTCAGCACATAAAAAAGAATAAAAAGCGACCAAAAAGTCATATAAACACCAAAGTGGTGTCAATTATAACATCAATTCATCCGGCAAAAAAAAGCCCTTACTCAGCTCTTTATACGGGAAAAAGTAAAATATGGCTTTCAGAAGTGATGCATAAATATTGTTTTACATAATAAAAACAGTTATTTTAAGTGCTTCAACTTAAAAAAAAACATGTAAAATTGGGACACTTTTAATGATCAATCCACAGAGTAAAACTAACCTGTCATGTGTATAGCACAGTGAGTGCTGTTTTAAAAAAAAAAAATATATGACACTTTTAGGATTGCAGTATTTTCTTCACCTTGCCTTCCAAAAAATGGATTTAAAAGTGATCAAAAAGGCTTGCCCCCTCATAAATGATAGCAATAAAAATGTCAACTCATCCCGCAAAAAACAAGCCCATACACAGCTCCGGACACAGAAAAATAAAAAAGTTTTGACAATCAGACTATGGTGATGGAATAACATGTTTTTCTTTTTGAACAAAAAAGGTTTTTATTGTGTAAAAGCAGTAAAACATAAAAAATATATATATATACAAATTGGGTATCATTGTAATTGTATCGACCTGCTGAATAAAGCTAGCATGTCTTTTTTACCGGACAGCGATGGCTATAAAAAGTAAAAATAAAAAACACTACCAGGTTTTCTGTATTTTGTTCAAAACACCTCACAAAAACTTTGATAAAAAGCGACCAAAGCGTCATATGAACCCCATAATGGTACCATTAAAAATTTCAAACCATCCCACAAAAAACAAGTCCATAATCAGCTCCACATACAGAAAAATAAAAAAGTTATTGCTCTCAGACTATGACGACATAAAAATGCAATTTTTTATAAATTTATTAATATTGTGTAAAAGTAAAAAAACATAAAAAAACTATATAAAATGTATCTTATTGTAATTGTACTGACCCCCACAGTAAAGTTATTCTGTCATTAAAAACTCACAGTGAAGCCCAAAGACAATGGCAGAACCACAGTTTTTTCCCCCATTTTCATGGCCCAGTGCTAAAAAAATCTGTGGAACATCAGTGCACCCAAAATGCAGTTTACACCCACAGGTAGGGTATTGCCGAGCTTGTAAGTTGTGAAACAAAATTTGGGGGTGCTTTTTCAGGATTCCTTGTAAAAATGAAACATATTTCAGCTAAAATTGCAGATTGTTGGAAAAAAATATTTTTTTTATTTTCACAACCTAACGCTAAAAAAAAATTGTGAAACACCTGTGGGGTCGATATACTCACTAAATCCCTGGATATATTCCTTAAGAGGTGTAGTTTCCAATATGGGGTCTTTTTAGGGGTATTTATTCAGTTTTATTACCTTATGATGTCCGCAAACCTGAAATTGTGCCTAAAGAAATTCATAATGAAAATAAGACCCCAAAGTCCAGTAAGTGCTCCTCCTACTTTGAGGCTTGTGGTTGAGCCAAAAAGCTCAGTAGGGCCACATGTGGGAGATCTCTGAAAACAAGAGAATTGGGGGAATCGATGCTGAGTTGCATTTTCCTGGTCTTACCGTCTTCCAGTGAATAATGGATAAAATTGAAAATCTGCAAAATAAATTTCACCCCCACTTTCCTTTAATTCCTGTGAAATACATAATGGATTAATAAACTTCCTAAATGCTGTTTTGAATACTTTAAGGGCTTTAGTTTCTTACATGGAGTCATTTATGGGGGTATCTAACATACAGGCCCCTCAAAGCCACATCAGAACTTGATCGGTCCTTAAAAAATCAATGTTGCAAAATTTATTGAAAATGTGAAAAATTACTACTACATTTTTAAGCCCCTTAATGTCTTAAAAAAATAAAAAGACATTTAAAAAATTATGCCAACCTACAGTGGACATATTGTAGATGCAAGTTATAAACTACGTGGAATATGTCTTATATGTAGAATTTTTTGAACTTTGAAGATAGCTAATCCAAATTTTGACAATATTTTGATATTTTTCGCATATAAACAAGGATTGTATGGACCAAAATTTCTTACTAACTTAAAGCACAATGTGTCACTAGAAAACATTCTCTGAATCACATGGATAAGTAAAAGTGTCAAAACGTTATTCTCATATAAAGTGACACGTCAGATTTAAAAAATGGGGCTCTGTCATGGAGGTCAAAACTGTCTGCAGCGGTAAGGGGCTAAAGTGGGCATTTCAGTGACATTCCTAGATGCTAGGTCAGGGCATTTCCAGTAGTGGGTTAAAATCTTCCAGATTAGAGTTCTTAAAGGTTGGCAAGTATGGCCTTTTAAGGGACAATGAGTGGATCCAAATAGACATCACATCAATGTAAACTACTGTACTATGATTGAAGCTAACTCATATCTGAACACTGGCCCACAGAATAAACCCTTTTCAAGTGTTCTCCTATAGTGATCGTCAACCTTCGACTCTTAAGCTTTTGCCAAACTACAGCCTCTAGCTTTTTGCTATGTGAAGGTATCGGAAGCTGTAGTTTGACAACAACTGGATAAGCCCAAATTGAAGAATACTGCTTTTTGATTAACACAGAGCTATTTCACCCAGATTGTCATGTGTCCAACCAATCCTTGAAGTCCATCACAAGTTCCCTATCTCTAATGGTTTAGGTGTCATATTAGCTCTAATAATGCATTGTTCTCGGATATATGAACAGAGGAGAAAACATTATTTAAACCAAAATTTATGCAAAAAAAACACAATATTTGCTTTTTATGTAGATTATATCTATGGAAAATTTCCTTTCATTTTCTATGTGGTTGATTGTAGAACAATTTTCAGAACTGTACTTATCCAGTCTTTTTAATTTGCTTTGCAGTCATTTTTTTTCTAATTTAGTCTCCTTGTGTGGAATAATTGAGAAAATGCATTTGCAAAAACAGTAAAACAGAAGCAATCAAAAAAGTAAATTGACATATGCTATATACAGAAATTCTTTTAATTCCTTATCAAGTAATCTGGACAGTCTCATAATTACCAGCACAAATGTGCAGAATACCGGGCAGTGAAAACCAATTGCGATGTATCCATTCACAGAAGTTTGTAGTCTTCCTAGTACCTAGGGCACAGCAGTATTCAAAAAATAGATAGGTACCTGGGAAATATTCACAGTCCAAAGCTGTATGGCACAATTATGACAAAGATTTGCAGGTAAAGTCGATATGAAATAAAATATTACTCTTAAATTCTCAAAATCACAAGGAAATCCAAAATGGTAACAGACTGAGGACTATGCGAACAATTAGGGGGTTAGTTGTTTTAGTAAGAAAAGATTCTAATATAATAGCATATTTACAAGTTGTTTTAAACATGCATTCCAAGGTAAATTAAGAAAATTACCAACTACATTGCTGTTTTGATTTTGCTTCTCTTCAGAGTTATTGGAAAATGTTATCTCCTCTCCCAGATCTCTTGGATGCTGAATAGGCTACTCAGTGTCCAGGAAAGCTGGATGATGCCACATCCCTCAATCAGCTTTCTTCCAGAACCAGTTCACAGATATATGTAGTGGGCATGGCTTGTGTGAAGGGATGTGGTGTGCTATAAAGAAGGCATGGTTTATTCTAATTCTGGGCTAACTCCCAGCTTAAAATTTAAAAATTCCCTATCCCCTTCCATTTATTCATATCTTCCCCACCCTTGATTAAACTTAATGAACGTATGACTTTTTTCAGCCGTAGTATGTAACTATATAAATTCTCTCTGAAGACCAATTTCAAAAGTTCTAAACAGTTTTAAACATATTCACTTCTATTTGGCCTAGACCTCCAGACAGGATACAACTATACATTTTCTATACAGAGCAGTAAATAGCAGCAATACAATTTTTAATAATCCATGTATTCAGTGCGACCATATATCTTAGTGTTTGCAGTGTGCTGCTTTATTTCTTGTGTTTTTTGCATTGCATCACAGCATTAACAGTGTGCATCTGTGCATTTATTTAATTTTGATTAGAGATTCTCCTCCATTTAGGGTGACATGTTAAAAAATAGGTGCCGACTATAAGGTGCATTAAATGAATGTATAGTGTACCCGAATGTATGAACCTGTCTTATGTGGGTTCATAAATCTGGCGTGTGTAATGCCTTGAATAGCATGGCATATCTTAGGCATGTAGCTAGCATATCAAGGCGCATAACTGAGGTGCATTCTAGTTTTGGTGTATGACTATTCATACATAGTAAATAGAATAGGGCTACAACAGTTTTTTTGCCACAAAATACACCAACAAAATGGCACAGCCAAAATGTGACATGTTGCCCTTAGCTTTTTTTATACTTATTGCCAGACTTGCTTTTTATCAAGGTAGTATACACCTAAGGCCAGTCCTGCTTGTTAACAAAAGGAAACATTTCATCAGTTTTTCCCTCTTCAGCAGTTGTCAGTTTTCCTTGCATTCCCCTAGCCATAACTTTTTTATTTTTCCACCTACATAGACCTATGAGGGCTTTAATTTTGCGGAACAAGATGTACTTTCTAGTGGTGTTATTCACTGTACTATACTGGGAAACTGCAAAAAAGTTCTAAGTGGGACAAATTGTGAAAAAAAAAACTGTTTTTGCCATGTTTGCGGGTGTTTTGCTTATACGGCGTTCAATATTCAGTAAAAATGATGTGTTATCTGTATTCTACATGTTGATATGCATCTGCCAATACCAAACATGTAGGGTTTCCGTTATATTTTAGTACCGTAAAAAAATTCCGAGTATTTTCTACTTTTGAAATTTGTGCCACGGCGCCATTTTGTACGACCAATAACTTAACACCTACGGACAAATTGTATTTTTTTGCGGGCTGAAGTGTACTTTTTATTGCTAGCAGTTTGGAATGCATGCAACTTTTTTGATCACTTTTTTTCCATTTTTTAAGTGACGTAAATGAACAAAAAACTCAATTTTGGCATTAGGAATTTATTTTTCTTCTACGGTGTTCATCGTACGGGATAAGTGATGTTATATTTTTATAGATTGGACTTTTTTGGATGTGGTGATACCAAATATGTGTAACTTTATTATTTTATTGTTTTTATTTGTAAAATGGGGAGGGATTTGAACTTCTAATACTTTTTTTTGTACTTTAAAACTTTATTTCTTTTTTTTTTACTGCAACATTGAGTAAATGCTTGACCACTATGTGGCACAATCGTTAATAGTCTAATGCATTGCATAGACAATGCATTAGACTGTACCAAGATGCGGCCCGAAGTGGGGCAAACCAGGACATGACTGTGATGGTAGCCTACACAAGGCTCCCCGCTGCCATGTCCAGGCGTTGGATCACCGCATTTATGCTGCGGCACTGCCGATCGCCCTTAAGAACAGTGTGGGGCACCGCTCTTCATTCATTTAGATGCCGCGGCCATCTTTGCCGCACCATCTAAGGGGGTTAAACAGCGCGGGCGGGCGACGCTGCCCACTCGCGCTGTACCAGCCAGGTGTTAGCGCCGATTAGCAGCTAACACCCGGCGGCTGTGTGTGTGGAGAGGGGGGGGGGGTCGCGGAGCAATACCCCTGTAAATCCCCTTACAGACCCTGGGACGTACTCATACAGCCTGGGTCCTTAAGGGGTTAAGATGCATTAAATGAGTGTATAGTGCACCCGAATGTATGAACCTGTCATAAATCAGGAGCGTGGAATACCTTGCATAGCATAACTTAGGTGCATAGCATAACTTAGGTGCATAGCATATCTTAGGCGCATAGCATATCTTAGGCGCATAGCATATCTTAGGCGCATAGCATATCTTAGATGGATTGCTAGCATATTTTAGGCGCATAACTTAGGCACATTCAAATGTGTCATCCCTGGTGCAAACTGCACCTAGTTTTGGTGTACAACAGTTTATATCTATATAGAATAGGGCTACAACAGGTTTTTGTCACAAAATACACCAAGAAATGGCAAAGCCCAATTCTGACATGTCGCCCTTAGTCTGCTATCTCGGTGGAGAACTCTCTTAGCAGCAGCATAGAAGACATTATACAGTATTCATAAGTAGTAAAGCTGGGGGAAGATAGAGATCTAACTAGACGATGTGCCATGTTGTTCTTCTCTTTTGCCTCTGTCTCTTTCCAACAGCTTTGTCCTCTTTTCCCCGCTATAGACTTTCATGGGCATCATGTAACCTGAGCCCTCAATGAGTAGTTGTAGTCTCTCAAAATAGATTGTAGCATAGAGCTTAGAGTGAACGTTAAGTGCAGGACTATATTGTACTATTGATTTATTAAAAGTTGTTGAAAGCACATAGCATATTTAGTCTTGCTCATTATCAAAGCAACATTTACTTAAGGCCAATCAGGTGCAAATTGGTGTTATTATTAGATTTTAAGCATTAACAAATGCTTTGCAATTTTATTTTATTAGTCGAAGTATATTTTTTTATTCCACCATAAACAACAAAAAAACTCTGAAGCTAAAGATATAATTTTGTGTTCTGCTTAATAATAAAAAGAATTTATTTTTAATGTTATCTTCCCTGAAACAGAAAGATTTGTTGTTCCATTTTCAATTTCTTCTGATAATGTTTCTGGATTAAGAATTTCCCAATCACTGAAAAAATTAGTTTATCTTCTCAGAGTAGTCAAGGCAAGAAGCTACACATTTAGGGCGACATGTTCCAACACACCAACGCCAGTTTTTTGTTCTATTTTGCGGCAAACCCACTTTTTCCGCCATATTCTTGTTGTAAATGGACTGTCGTACGGCGGGAACAACACTTTGTAATGCGCCTAAATATGGTGCACTGTGCGCCCTTGTCGCGAAATGCGCCTATTGAGGCGCCTTACATATGTTATGCGTCCCTATCGGGCAATGAGCCTCGATATACACATACCATATACTACCAATGATATGCTATATGCTGAGTGTTGAGCAAAAAAAACACATGGAAATCTCCAAAGAAGCATTTTATGCTATCTACAATATATGAAAAAACTTTGAGATTCTTGGTCCGCATGTTTTTGGCCAAAAAATGCTCAAGCCACCCTCGGCTTACAACGGGATCTCAGTTGGGTGGTCCTACTCTATATTATCTCTCACCTGGGTCAACTTCAGACCTCTCACTGTGCCAAACGGCCTCCACAATGCAGAGAGAAAAATAAAAAAAGCACCAACCTTTCACAGCCTAGTGCATTGATATAACAGCCTGTGGAGGTGGGCGGGTGCAGGGAACCAAAATGGAGGTATCTACTTCTCCTTATATAGTTTAAAAGCAGATATGTGCCAAATACAACGTATAGTTCTGCACAGAAAAACATTTTTGAAAAAAACACTGCGAACCTGGGTGCCACTGGCATGGCTGCGGCACATATACATATGCACACAGTCCAATACCAGTGGCACACCACTGTAAAAAGGGCAAAAAAAACACATGGAAATCTCCAAAGAAGAATTTTATGCTATCTACAATATATGAAAAAACTTTGAGATTCTTGGTCTGCATGTTTTTGGCCAAAAAATGCTCAAGCCATGCCAGTGGCATCCAGGTTCGCAGTGTTTTTTTCAAAATTGTTTTTCTGTGCAGAACTATGATTGGTAACTTCACATTCCATTTCATCAAGTTTTTTCTTCCTTAGTTTGAAATTGATTGCCTAATTATCTCAATAAGGTTAAAAAATACACAAATACATTAAGTCCAACCTGTAACCCTGCCATGTTGATCCTATAAAGTGAGCGCCAATTGCTCCATATTAGAGGAAAAATTCCTTACTGATACCAAATGTGGCATTGTAGCAAATGTCAGCTTAAATCCCTGGTCAATGTCTCATTTTAAGAATTTAGTATCCATAGAGTGCAATTTAATATTTTTCAATGACGGTTAGTCCTTAATCAAGAAATCAATAAATTCAATAAATAAATAATCCCAACAACTCTTAAAGCAAATGATCCCCTTTCACCTAGATGTGGAGTACACCCTTTTTTATGGTTACAGTAAAATATCACTAGAAATATCTCTGTACCATCCATTCAAACAGAATGAGATCAATCCTAAGCTGTTTTTTTTTTTTTTCAAAATGTAAAAAACCTAAGTATGATAAATGGTCTTGGCACTACAGTCCCCCCAATTTATTATCTCTGAACCCTAACAATTTCAACATTTCGTACTTATAGACAGATGTCTAAAACTGTACCAAGTATTAAATGTTTGGCCTCACTTGTGGTTTGTATAGAGGTAAAACTTTGTTCCTTTCATGACTATCAAGGTCCCTTTTGGTGGTATCTGTCACTGGTCTCTTAAATTGAGCTTACTGTCCACCAATGTTCCAACTTTTTACTAAGTACATAACCCAACAGATATCTACATTCTACTTTATTTGCCATTTCTCTATCCAAGATTCCATTTACAAAGGGCCCAGCATGGTGTCGATTCCACTAGTGACTCTGACCCAACCAGAGTATTGTCTACTAACCCATTCCCACCACACGGTCATAATTTTATGGTTCTTTTTATGGCTTTTTTCCTCCTCGCCTTCCAAGAGCCATAATTTTTTTTATTGTTCCATCTACATAAACATATGAGGGCTTGGAAGAACAAGATATACTTTTTAATAGTTCTATTGACCATACTGTAAAATGTACTTAATAATTCTAAGTGTGGTGAAATTTGAAAAAAACACTTTTGCCATGTTTGCAGGGATTTTGTTTTCATGGCATTCACTCTTTGGTATAAATGATGCTGTATGTATTCGGTAGGTCGGTACGATTCTGGTGATACCAAATATACAAGCTTTTGTTATGTTTTAGCGCTTTTTTCTCTATCTCTGTACCTGAGTGAGGTTTTTTTTGTGGACTGAAATGTCATTTTTATTCCATTTGGATGCTGCACTTTTGATTTTTATTACAATTTTGGGGGCAGAAAACGACAAAAAAAATTTAAATTTTTTTAGGGTTTTTGGGAAAATTTTTTTCTTCTATGGTTTTCAGCATAAAGGAAAAAATTTCATGTCTTTTTAATTTCTGCTTTCCCCATGGCGGGGCAGGGACATGTACAATTTTTTAAATTTTTTTTTTTTTTTTTTTTTGTAAAAGGCAAAAGGAGGGGATTTGAACTTTAAGTTTTTTTTTTTGTTTAAATTTGTTTTTTAAAAAAATAAAACTATTGTGTTTTTTTTTTTTTTTCCCCCTAGATGCTCCCCCCTGGGGAATTGATATTATATAAATAATGCAGACAAGTGTACTAAAATGACAGTTCTATTACTTGCTGCTTGAGGAAAAAGTAATGAAGCTTTGCTGGAGCATGGATCCCTTTTATTCGACTTAGGGGTACCATGGAAAACTGTTGGCACCTACTCTCATTGCGGGGGGTGATTGGAGGAAGGGGTAATAACCATCCTCTGTTTTCTCCTATCATTAAGATAATTGCAAACCAGGAGTATAGCTAGAAGTCGTACAATCTTATAACAAAATAAGGTGGGGTCCTGATAACAGAAATAGAGATGGGCGAATTGATTCTAACGAAGTGGAATTTTTTAGAATTTCGAAAACTTGGTTTCTGAACGAGTTAAAGTTTGGGGTATTCGGGTGAAAAAGTGTGTTTGAGTGATAAAAGGGTTTCGAGACATGGCGTTTTTGGGGGCAAAGAACTCTGGGAGGAAAAAAGGGCATAGCTGATGAAATGGCAGGATGAACCCAAAATTTTGGGGAGACCGGCGGTTTTCTGTGAGTCACCCCATTATTGGGCGCGAGCGGGAGTAACTCCTCTCACTGTTTTGGGGAAATTGCTCCCGCGGCTGTTGAAATAGCTCTTATGAAAATGATTTTTTACAGCGTTTTTTGGGGGGTGTCTCAGTTTGTTCAGGACTGTTTTTAAACGTTCTATTTTGATTTTGTGGGGTTTTGGGTTGAAGCCCATGTGGGCCCTGCAGCTGCTTACTTTTAATGCTATCTGCTACAGCCTTTGAATATCCAAAGGGAATTAACCCCGTTCTTGTATTCTTTTAAAAGAAACGCGTTTTTAAAATACAATCCCCATTCTTTTTTTGGGTAATTCTTTTGCGAAATTTACATAGGGTTAATTTAAGGTTTTCTGCTGCTTGGTGAAAAAAGAAATTTCTTTTTCACGCCAAAAAATCATTTTTCTGTAGATAATTCACAAGCGAAAAGGGTTAATCACAATTTTTTTTTCCCGTTGTGTGAGTTTAAAACAGCCATTTAACCGTCAAAGCTAGTGTTTTTGGTTGCTCAATTGTTTGGCACAATTTACTCCAGGGTTAATTTAGGTTGTTTTGCTGTGGGGGGACTAAAATAAACCGTTTTCACGCCAAAAAATACATTTTTCCCGGAAATAATTCCAAGCAAAAGTTAAATTTAAATTTTTTATATAAAAAGACGATCGCGCTTGTTGTGTTAAGGGCAACTTATTTACAAGCAGTCCCCAAATAATCAAAATTCCAAAATATGCAAACCCCCCGCAAATAGTATAAAACAGTGTAAAACACCCCGTAAGTGCAACCACTTCCCCCGAGATTCTCACTGGATGCTACATAGCCCGGAAAAATCGCGAAAAACAGGTTTCGTCCATTCAATCTTAATTGGTGGATTTGTCAGAAATAAAATATAAAAACATACAAAGTGTGGTGGTTCACGCTAATCGCTCCCGGGGGGAGCATGGGGACCCCCAATAAGGCTAACAGAAGAGTGCGTCACTAAGGCTTAGTAACGAATGCGGAGGATCAAGACCCCGTTTTAGAGAATAACGATCTCCTTTTGGGTTAATCCTGGCTTAGTTGGGCCTTTATCTGTTCCACACCCGTTTGTTTGAGTGTTACCTTTAAAGCAATCAAAAATTACATTTCCTAACCTTAATTATTTACTTTTAAAAAAAAATAAAAAAAATACAAAAAAAAAAATTTTGCTGCAATGAAAAAAACAATAGGGCCCTTTAAATGTCCCCAAAGGATTAAAACAAATAAACGGGAAATTGCTTTTCCTTTTAAAATTTCCAGGGAAAAAAAAAGGGAAAAAAAGAGGGGGGGAGAGAGAAGGAAAGAAAAATTCTACAGTTTTTTTTTTTTCTTTTTTTTTAAAAACCCAACCCTTTTAAAAAGCAAATAGTTCAATATTTTGAATTAAAAAAATTTTGGTTTTTTGTAAATTTAAAATTAAAAAAATAACCTTGTTTTGCTCTGGAATCTTACTTATTAAAATCCCCTTTCCCCAGCCCAGTTTCACACTTTTCGATGCCAAAAAAGACGTTTTTTAAATTTAAAACTTTGTTTGTAGAATTTTTAAAAGTTTTTTGAAAATTGGGGGTCCAGATACCCCTTTTCTTAATTGTTAATGTCCTCTGGGGGTTTGGAAAAATGATCGTTTGTTTCCCCCAAAATTATTTTTTCCGCCCATGGGCCCTTTATAGCATATATTATCCCTTTTTTGTTTAAAAGGTTTATGAAGTTTTTTATTTAAAAATTTTCCTTTGGGCTTTGGGCAGATTTTTCCATTTTTTTTTTTCTACTCATTTTTCATTTTTACAACCGAAAAATTTTTTCGGGGAAAAAAATTCCTTTGTGCTTCATTCATCTCCCTTTTCCCAAACTTATTAAAAAAAGGGTTTTTGTGGGGGTAACATGTTTCCCAAATTTTTCGAGTCTTTTTAAAAACCCACTTTGGGAACATCTGGTAAATTTTTTCCCCCACCATTTTATCCTGTTTCAGAAGATTCCAATTTTTTTTTTTTTAATTCTATTTTAAAAAATTGTTTGTCATGTATTGGGAAACCAATCCCGGGAAGGGCTAGTTACTTCCCCCGAAATTCCTTTTTTTTCCCGGGATTCAGGGGTTTTTTTTTCTTTTAAAAGTTTTTTTTTAGGAAATGGTTTTATTTTTATTTTTGGTTTTTTCAACATTTTCCCCCCAATTTTCCTTATGCAATAAATTGCTCGAAAATTGATGGATTCTTCCTCATAATGTGAAATTTTTTTACAAATTTTGCGTATCCGGGAAGAATTGCCCCTTTTTTGGGGATTTTTTGTAACTTTCTAGTTTAAAATGGCCTTTTGGGGGAGGGTATGAAAACTGTTGGGTTTGGGGTTTTTTTTTGGGAAATTTTTGTTCGTAGAATTTTTTGTTCTATGAATATAGTAATTTTTCCAAGAAATTTATTGGTTTTACTTATTTTGAATTGGGAAAGTTAAAAAAATATTTTAAATTTTTATTAATTTCTTCCAAAAAAACATTTAATGATTCCAAAGTTTTTTCCAAATAAATAGAAAATCGTTTTAAATTTTTCCTTTAAGGTATATTTTTCAGTTTGGCCCCCCGGGGAAAAAAATTTTCTTTTTCCTCCCCAAACCTACTTTTGCCTTAATTTAAGAAATGATTTTTTTTTTCAGGATTTTTGGGGGGTTTTTCGGTTTTTTTCAGGGGATGCTTCTTTAAGTTCTATTTCTGATTTTGTGGGGTATTGGATTGAAGTCCCAAAGTGCGTCCCGTGCAGCTTTCATATTCATTTTAATTTCTATTTCTCACGCCCTTGAATATCCAAAGGGGGGTTTAACCCGTTTTCCTTTTGTATTCATTTAAAAAAAAAAAGCGTTTTTTTTTAAAATAAATCCACTTCATTTTTGGGGCCCGTCAAATTTTTTGGAAATTTTCTTTCCCGGGGGGTTTAAATTTAAAGGGTTTTTCTGCTGTGGGGGTAACTTTAAAAAAAAAAGTTTTTTTTAAACCCCCCAAAAAAAAAATTTTTCCTGTAGCATTTTCACAAGCGGGAAGGGTTTAAATTTCAAAATTTTTTTCTTTTGTTGTGTTGCGTAAAAAAAAAAAAACCCCCATTGTTTTAAACGTACAAAAACTGTTGTTTGTGGTTTTTCAAAAGTTTGGGCCCAAATTTTCATCCCCGGGGTTAAAATTTTAAAACGTTGTTTTGTGCTGGGGGTGACTAAAAAAAACCGTTTTCAGCCAAAAAATTAAAATTTTGCTTGTGATAAATTTACAA
>JAODAL010019881.1:0-70872 GCA_025379985.1 Phyllomedusa bahiana | reverse complement strand
CTTTTGAAGAACTACAGAACTTGGCCGGAAAAAATTAAGTTTGACTGTGCGGAACATCCCTGTCCAAAGAAAGGGGGCCCTCCAGGACTTTCCCAAGAGAAGGGATCCCATGAAGCTACCTTGGAACTCTGGGGAATGTTTGGGTCACAAGTTCCACGTGCACTGTGTGATGAACCCTCTGCAGACTTTAGGGTCCCCGTTGAATTTAATTGTCATGGAGAGTCGCAGCTTGGGGCCTTTTGGATCCCCATTGGGCCACTGATGCAGAGTTTAAAGTTTGGGGTTGGTTGCTCTTTGGGGCTCGGGGAGTTGCTGCTCATGGCAGTTATGTTACCCCTGTTGGGCCCCGCGTGTAAATTTTTGTGACTGCGGGCCCCCCGGGAAACATTTTGGGATGTCCGGCACCTTGGTGGGATCCATGGCAGGATCCAACTGTAACGACCGCAGGTAGTGCATCCAATGAGCCACCACAAGCGATGGTGTAAGCCGCACCAGGGAGCGAAGTCTAAGGGGCCGCTGGATTTCACCAGGGCCCGCCACGGGATGGGCTTGCTGCAGCAGGTGACCTCCGGGCGCACCCCATCAGGACAAAATTGCGGTGGGGGCGGGGTTATAGCCGTACAAAAATTGAGAAGGCTCATAGTTGGGAAGAAGCAGGAAGGTCAGGGCAGGTGGCTAGACCGATTTGGGGAAAATGGGGCAAGAGGAATGGAATTAAATTTGCAGGAAAAAACCCACGCTTTCTCAATAGACAATAGGTAATATGGATCCAACGGTGAGGTCAGGGGAATTCTGGGTAATATCGGGTCAGCGCCCGGCAATTACTTGCAGTCCAGGTCTCAACTCCTGTTACTCACCTCTCCTCACTCTCTGCACTGTCTCTGCCGGCCAGCTTGGACTTAAACTTAAGACTTGTTGTTTGGGAAAAACAACTATAAGTAGTAAGTTTTTACTGTTTTAAAAGCATTGAAAAGGGTCAAGGGGTTTTCCATGCATACCCTGGGCCTTTATTCAAAAGAGCCAAAGGTTCTTGTGAGGTTACATATAGGGACATCATGGTGGGTATTGGCCCTGAGCGTCAGTACATAGGGCCCTTTTTTCCCCGGAGGGTTTAAGGGATTCACGTATCCCCGGGGACTATTTAGTTGACCCTATGTACATTTTTGCTTTTATAATCTAATAAAGTGTGTAACACAGGATAAAATTTGGAAGTGCTTTTGGGCATTGGTACCATTTCGTAGTATCATCTCCAAACCAGTAATCCCATATAGCCATATCGTTCCCATACCTTTTAGTGGTACACCAAAAGAGTCCTTGAGGAAGACAGATACTTTCCAGGGATTGGAGAAATGTCCTAAATTCACAATGCGATTTCCCTGATGAATTAAATATAGAATATAATTAGTAAAAGATTTAAGAGGGGTCCCCTTTCCCACACCCTGAAGGCCTATAGAGTACTCTACCCCAAATGGCTTTTTTGCTAAAATGTATAATTGTAAAAATCTAATTTTGAGCTAGATCTAAATATTTGACAGTCTAGTTGCTAGGGTTGTAAAGCATATAGCCAGTCTTTTCCATCAGGGGTCAAAACACATCCTAGTAAACCGTCTGCCCAGATTATTCAGCTATAAAGCACAAAGAAAGATTAGCCATTTGGTAATAACGTCCGGGTGGTGGCGTTTTGAAATTAATTTTTGCACTGGGGCCCGTTGTCGGAGTTGCTAGCTCTCCATTGAAAGGGAGGGAAATTTTTAACCCTCCCCCAACCTTCCCTTATTAGCAGGAAACACCCCTGCCCCTCAGTAGTTACAGATGCCACTGGGTCTCACCAGACCCAGATGAATTCTGTAGTCAGTACAGAGGGTTGTTTTCCCCTGCATTTCCATCTAACTGGGGGGTAATATATAAAATATTAAAATTATTTAAAAAATATTATATATAAGTGGCAGAGCGACCATGGGGGCGCAGTTCTCCACAAGGTTTTACGTCAGGAGGGTGGGGGGGAAAAATGCCACCGAGGGGCCGGTGGGGAAAACCCGGTGGTTTTCGGTCAGCAAACATTGGTTGCGGCACCGATGAGTTTTGGTGATGCCGCCATTATGGGCGGCTTTTCCCGAACAGCGCGTTGAGTGGGGGCGTTCCCACATTCCATGTTCCCACGTTCCACGTCCAACAGTTCCAGTTTCAGGATTTACCAGGCCTATAAAAAGCCTGTCTCTCCAGGTGATCAGGGGGCGTGGTCTGCTACCTGGCAGTGGAGCAGCAGAGGAGCTGGAGAGAGGCTCTGGCCCCATAGGCTTGAGGGAAGCCTGTACTGGACTGTGATTATGTGTTTTGGTGGTGCTGGATGTTAGATCCAGACCACGGTACAGAGGGTCTCTATATAACGTGTTTAGTTAGTGGCTAGATGGCCAAGGAGTTTGTTTATGTTTTTGGTTTGATTTGTTCCTGTGCCTAAATAAAGCTGGCTAAGAACAGTTTGAAGAGACGCCTCGTCTCAGAGTGTTATATTGGTGCCACTCCGCTTACCCAGGTGGTGATCCGTGAGTTAAAGTACCCCAGGAAAGGGTATATATATGATATATTTATACATTCATATACACTATATAAAAAGACACATCTGCATGTTTTTCTCGCTATCTGACATGAAATCAGGATAAAACTTACCCGTTTTAGGTCAATTATGATTACCAAAGTTATTTATATTTGCCAAATGTCAGAATAATGAGAGATAGAGAAATTTTTAAGGCATTTTTATTACTTTCTGCAAAATCAAAAATTTACATACACTAGTGTTACTCTGCCTTTAAACAATTTGGGACAGCCCACATGGTGATGTCATGTCTTTGGAAGCTTCTGATAAGTTTATTGGCAACATCTAAGTTAATTAGAGACACACCTGTGGATGTTCTTTTTATGCACATCAGAAACACACTGCTTCTGTGTGTAACATCATTGGAATGTCTAAAGAAATCAGCCAAAATATTAGGAGGAGAATTTTGGACTTCCACAAGTCTGGATCATCCTTGGGTGCAATTTCCATATACCTGAAGGTGCTTCGTTCATCTGTACAACTATACGACAGTACAAACAAGATGGGAATGTTCAACCATCATACCGCTCAGGATGAAGTACTTTGGTCCGACATGTGCATATCAACCCAAGAACAAAAGCAAAAGACCTTGTGAAGATGTTGGTGGAAGCTGGTAAGATTGTGTCATTATCTACAGTGAAACGAGTACTGTGTCAACATGGGCTGAAAGGCCACTCTGCCAGGAAGAAGCCATTACTCCAAAAGAAACATATAAAAGCGGGATTAATGTTTGAAAATACACACAGGAACAAAGACCTACATTTTTGGAGACATGTACTGTGGTCTGACGAAACTAAAATTGAACTGTTTGTCCATAATGACCATCGCTACATTTGGTAGAAAAAGTGAGAAGCTTAGAAGCCTAAGAACACCATCCCAACTGTGAAACACAGAGGTGGCAGCATCATGTTGTGGGGTTGTTTTGCTGCAGGAGGGACTGGTGTACTTCACAAAATAGATGGCATCATAAAGAAAGAAGATTATGTGGCAATACTGAAGTAACATCTCAAGACATCAGGCAGGAATCTTGGGTAGAAATGGGTCTTCCAAATGGACAATAACCCTAAGCTACTGCCAAACTGGTTACAAAGTGGCTTAAGGATAACCAAGTCAATGTTTTGGAGTGGCCACTACAAAGACCTGATCTCAATCCTATTCAAAATTTATCGCCAAAGCTGAAAAGGCAGGTGCGAGCAAGGTGACCTACAAACATGGCTCAGTTACACTAGTTCTGTTAGGAGGAATGCGCCAAAATTCCTACCAACTATTGTGAGAAGCTTGTGGAAAGATATCCAAAATTCTTGACCCAAGTCATACAGTTTAAGGGCAATGCTACTAATTACTAATAAAAAGTATGCAAACTTTTTAATTTGCAGAAAGTATTAAAAATGCCTTAAAAATTCTCTCAATCATTATTCTGGCATTTGGCAAATATAAATAATTTTGGTTCCTAATTGACCTAAAACAGGGAAGGTTTATTCTGATTTCATGTCAGATAGTGAGAAAAACATGCAGATGTGCAATTTTACCTAGCGTATATAACGTCACTTTGTGGCTGTTAAAAAAAATAATAATTAAAAATGTGAAAACAGACTTTTTATTAACTTTTTTCTTTCATATATTAAAAAAAAAAAAAAAAAAAATTGAAAATTACATAAAAGTAAAACAATGGATTTCAGAAAAAAGGCAAAAAAAATGGAGGTTTGTTTGAGGGCATTCCCGGTCAATCCAGGTGTGTACCCAGGCAATTTTGGCCCCCAATTCTTGCCAAGTTGTGCAAATCTGCTTTAAAGCTTGGCTATGCTAGTCCCGACCATGGTCTATGGGCTCATTCTCAAGATAGGATGCTAGCGATATGCCATCAATGTCTTAAGTGGGGCAACCCTTTAAAATTTGATCAGTGGTAGTCACACCTATAAGACCCAAACTCTCCCAAGAATTGTGATAGCATGTCCTGGTTTTAGATGGAGAGGTCAGGGGCATAGCTTGGGGTGGAGGCTATGTAGGGCACATGGCTTAGGTGGAGGCTGCCAAGATGGGTGCCCAACAAGGCACTTTGGCTTGGCCGGGATATATTTATATATACAGGGTTAGGTCCATGAACTGAACCTATGTTATTGATAAAAAAAACTTCCATAGTCACAGCTCTAGAGAAGTGTTCATATACGCTTGATTGAAAGTATGGAAACAGGCAACTTTTTATCTGACAACCATGTGAAGACCACATTGATCAACTAGTTCAGATGATATGCCATAGATATTTAAAGAGAGAGGAAATGTCCTGGTTTTCTAGGGTAGCCTTATTTCTGAAAACCTACATATAAACAGAAGAGGAACCTACATAATTACATATATCATCAGAAATGCACCTTGATATCCAAGAAGATGACTTTTGGTTGTGTAGGCAGTGGTGCTCCGGCTGTCCCTCCTTCTGGCTGCACCGCAATGTGGATCCTTTGAGGCCTCACGTAGACAGCACTACGGCTTTCTGAGGAATCATTGTATCTGCAGGAAAAATAATTCAATTGTTAGAAAACTAAAAACCTTGGCTGTTGAAACAGCAGATCCAGGGTCCTGTCATGGGGCCTCTGGGCTCTACAATGAATTCAGTACTACTACTCCCACATACCACGCCATCTCTATTTTGTGGTATAGGAACCTTGCTGCCCCATCAGGGACTAGGACTCAATGCAATGTCAGCCCCTTCAATACCACTTAAAGTGGTATTTTGACCACTTTGATTAGCTTCCAACACATAGGCAAAGGTAAATAAGAACGTGCCACACATTGAGGTATATTTTTGGATACGTTTAACGCAAAAACGTATCCAAGACGCCGTGTGAACATATCTTAACATCTCACACAGAATAGTTCCCTCATTATGACTTGGTAGTTTTACATATACAGTACACTGAAGGTTCATCTACAGGTCAGCAAGTCACCTCAGACTGACACAAAGCTGAGTCACTGAGCTCAGATATAGCCCCTATAGTGCAAATATCACCAAAATTTCCATTTCAGTGACAACACAATACTACAACTCTCATCAATGTACAAATACCTAGTAATGTACAGAAAGGGTTAATCCTGTACATTACACACACAGCTCAGTTTCTCCTCTATCATATCCTACTCTTAAATAAGGCAGCATAAACTACGTGACAGGTTCATTTTAAAAGGGTTTTACCAATAAATAAAAACCCCTGCATTGTCCATTGGCAGCTAGCTAGCTGCAAGCCAACTTTGCATGTGAATGAGGAGGGTGGTGCTTGTTGCCATCCTCCTCATTTACTTCTATGGGACCTTGTGAAGATAGCCAAGTATGTGCGATAGGTTCGGAAGCTCCCATTACAGTGAATGAAGAGGACGGCCTTCACATGCCTGGTCAGCTTGCTGCTAGCTGCGAGTGGCCAATGCAGAGGTTTTTACTTCATGGTTAAACACTTTTAAGTCTGATAGAATAAGGAAAGCATAGCTGGGCATGCAGCTTATTGTTGTGAGGTGAGAGGAGGAGCTTCAGTCATACACAGTTAACAAGGAGAATCTGCCATATGCTTCAAGTTGAGTTCAGTTCAGTCTGAATGTGAGTGTTATAACAGATAGTTAAGTTTGGTTCAGTGAAAGAGATTCCGGCTGTGGCTCAAGGGCAGGCTGTCCCTTACACCGGACCTGGAAACACTCACAGGGAAGAGGGGAAAAGAGAGATAGAAAGAGAGAAAGTAGAGGGGTACATTGAAGACAGAGACATGGAAGAAGAGCTAAAGTTGTAACATGTGCGGCGGGCTGGTTGTGGTAGGGCAACGGGTGAAACCTGTGCTACGACGACTGGAGACTGCATCAAGCACCTAGTGACTGGTCTGGGAGCAATGGCCTAGTCACAAAGAGAGTAGGAGAGAATCCTCCTGAAAAGAGAGGAGAGTGTCGCAGTAGCTGGAGAGAGTAAGGGCACTTCCCACGGACGTTTTTGTGGCCGTGGCGTGCACACGGCCGCAGGAGGGCGGCTTTTCTCTGCTGGTTGCGGAGAAAAGCCCTCCCCCTTTACATAGACTTGCTCATATTCCACCCGATAACCGGGCAGAAGAATTAATATTTTCAATGTTTTTCGGACCGCCGGTGGTCTAAGAAACCGTCCACCGTAAAATTTCCATTTTCCATTAAGTTCTGTGTAAAAGTTTGTCAGACGGTTTGCAGATGGTTTTCAAAACCGAAAAACAGCTGAAAAACCGTGCAGTGGGGACAAGCCCTAAAGGTTCAGCTGGGTTGAAGTAGAGAAGTGTTCCCCTCCTGAAGTGTTTTTGAAGAAGTTATGATTTGTGATGTACCCACACCTGTAACCGTGACCAGTGAGACATCCTATAAGAACTGTGCTGGTGGTAGAGCACGTGAAGAGCTCTGAAGCCCAGAAGCCTTTGTGGTTGATTTGCGCACTACAGCTCCCAGCAATCCCGCTCCGGTAGGCCTGACATCCACACACACCTGATACACACCTCTGCCACTTTCCAGCGTCTTGAGCATTTCTGCCTCTTTTGATGCAACCTCATCTATGTTACCAGAGTTGAGAATTATTTTTAGAAATTTCCAATTCTGCTCCGGCAGTGACAGGGACTGTGTGATCCTTGTAAGGCGCTGAGCTATACGTCTTGCTTTCTTTCCACATGACAGGTCTGCGGTATGACCGACTTCCTGCACAGCTCCTCAATGCCATCACGACCCAGGTGGTGCCAGGAATGTGCCGTTCAGAGCCAGCCATACCTGCAGATCACCCAGGGAGAGCAGTTATGAGGCTACAGCTCTGCTACACCCCGTGGTGTCCTCCGCCTGGCACACACATTACATGCTCTATTTAAGTACTCCTAATGTTCCTCCTTAAAAGCATCACTGAGGGGATGAGCGTCTTCCCTGCACGTATCCCCCACACAGTTATCCAGGTTAACACTCCAATGTATAGAAACCTGCCGAAACCAGAACCAGGTGCTCAGAGGACCCAAAATCCTAAGATGTCATTACCTAGGGCATAAACAGTGCTTTGTCTCCCACATACAATAAGTCTTTTGTTTCGATTTCTCGCTATTTTCAAGATCTCTGCTTGCAGCCAGTGAATGGAGATATTCCTGTTTAACCTCTTACTGACATACAGTATGCATACCTCCCAACTTTTAGAGTGTGCAAAGAGGGACACATAGGGCCACGCCCCTCTGTTATCAGGCAGGATCCTGTGTGACTGTGTTATATGGAGGGAGTACAGGATATAAGGCTGTGTTATATAAAAGGAGCACAGGATATAAGACTGTGTTATATGGAGGGAACACAGGACATAAGACTGTGTTATATGAAGGGATCTATGAGTTAAACAGTCAGTAATTAGTCAGATCATTCACCATAGTGATGGGAGATGAGTATAGAGCCAGCAGCCCTCTCACATAGCTGGTTTTACTTTCGGTTTTAACAGCTCAAAGGGGAGTAAACACAGAGTGTGCAGGCAGCCAATCACAGCACAGGGGGCGTGTCCAGTGTATTTCCTGTCTGGGGACATATCCCAACAGACTGAATGAAATGTCAGCCAGCCAATCACAGAAAAGGGGGCATGTCCCAACTGGCAGCTGCAAAAAATAGCTATTGATGCACAATAAAGCTCATATCTACTATACTAAGTGACTTAGGTAATGCAAACCAATTACAAAAGTGCTTATTTTTACTGTCCCAATAAGTCTTTTGTTTCGATTTCTCGCTATTTTCAAGATCTCTGCTTGCAGCCAGTGAATGGAGATATTCCTGTTTAACCTCTTACTGACATACAGTATGCATACCTCCCAACTTTTAGAGTGTGCAAAGAGGGACACATAGGGCCACGCCTCTAACCACACCCAAAACATGACATCACACCAAGACATGGCTCTAACCACGCCCCCACACATAAATGCCAACTTTTTAGACAGGCAAATAGGGAGACATTTTCAGGATTGCTTTTTATCCGATTTTTAAATATTAAGTAAGTTGTTATGTTATATACAGCGAGGAAACAACCAGATACTTTTTAAAGCAAGAAAGTCCGATTATTGACGCAAATCTGTTTTCTAAATGAAAAAGATGGACATTTATAGAGCAAAGAGGGACAGAGGGACAAGGTTCAAAAATAGGGACTGTCCCTCCAAAATAGGGACAGTTGGGAGGTATGAGTATGATATACAGTTATGTCACGAGGTCGGTAAGAGGGTATGGCGTGGGGTCAATCTCTGTGCCCGCTCCAAATGCAGCAGGTAATGACTGCTACTTATACCCGGGACCTGCCGCTAGCAGCCAGGATCGGAGATAGCCCTGATCCCAGCATTTTAAGCCCTTAGATGCCGCAGTAAATACAACCGTGGCATTAACCCTTTGATCCCTCCAATGAAAAAAAATATGACTCTTCATTTTTCTCCTCCTCACCTTCCGAAAGCCATAAAGTTTTTATTTTTCCAACTACTATAGACATATGAGAGCTTTTATTTTGCAGGACAAGATGTACTTTCCAGTTTTGTTATTCATAAGACTATAGAATATACTGGGAAAACGCAAATAAATTCTAAGTAGGGCAAAATGTGAAAAAAAAGTACTTGCGCCATGTTTGCGGAAGTTTTGTTTTTGCGCCATGCAATCTTCGGTAAATATAATGTGTTATATGTATTCTACAGGTTGATACGCATCCGGCAATACCAAACATGTAGGGTTTCCGTTATGTTTTGGTGGCGTAAAAAAAATTCCAAACATTTTCTATATTTGAAATTTGCGCCGCAGCGCCGTTTTGTGCGACCAATAACTTTTTTTCACTAACTCCTTCGGACTTCTGTGAGGAGGCATTTTTTTCAGGCTGAAGTGTACTTTTTATCGCTAGCAGTTTGGAATGCATGCGACTTTTTTGATCACTTTTATTCCAATTTTGATAAGACATGAAATGACAAAAAAACTCAATTTTGGAGTTTGGAATTTTTTTTCTACTACAGTGTTCAGCGTACGGGATAAATGATGTTATATTTTTATAGATCTGATTTTTTCAGACGCGGTGATACTAAATATGTGTAACATTTTTTTATTCATTTATCTTTTTTATTTGTAAAATTGCGAAAGGAGGGTGATTTGAACTTTTAATACTTTTTAATTTTTTTTTTACACTTTAAAACTTTTTTTTTGCTTTAACATTGAGTCCCCCTAGGGCGCATCACCACTAGGGAGTGCGATCATATACAATGCATTAGGGTGTACAAAGATGGCGTTTTTCCCACTTCCTGCCTAGGGCCGGACGTGGGGCAAACGAAAAAATGGTGGCGATGGAGGCCTTCACAAGGATTTCCGCTGCCATGTCCAGCCATCAGATCCCAACTCCGATCAGAGTGAAGAACGGTGCGCGGCACCGTTTTCATTCATTTAGACGCCGCGGCAAAGATGTCTAAAGGTTTAAACAGCACGGGTGGCCGTGCCTCCCCCGTGCTGTAACCGGCAGGTGTTAGCTGCAATTAGCCGCTAACACCCGGTGGCTGTGTAACAGGATCGCACTGCGATCCTGCTACACAACTCCATAACCCCACCAGGATGTACCCATACGTCCAGGTGGGTTAAAGGGGTTAAAGAAGTTGTTTTACTACAATGATTAGCCTTTAACATGTAGGGAAAGATAAGTCAAAACTTTTTATATATATATTGCTCTTTTGATATTACCTTGGTCAGGAGATAATAAAGATTTTATCTGCTCTGAGTGCACACAAGTGTCTCTAGGTTACCGTCTCCCTTCCTGATTAGACAGAGAGCAGGGAGTGACGTCACTAGTCTTTACCTCTAACAATATTAGATTGTATACCTTCGATGAGCACTTGTAGCTTTGTTTACTACAGATTAAATCTCCTGCTATGTCACTCTAACGCTCAGCTAGTTAGAGAGCAGCTAAATATGCTAATCAAGGCTACAGACCCATCCACAATCTGACCAGGCAATATTAGTCTGAAGCTACCTGTGACTTTAAAGGGGTTGTCTCACTACAAAGATTAGCTTTCAACATGTAGGGGACACTAAATGAAGACATTTTCCAAATATATTGCTTTGTTCATTTTTTTTTTTTGTTGAGGAGCTACAAATTATGTTATCACCTTCTGAGGGCTTTCTGGTTTCTCCAGTGACTGACCTGTATACTCCTTCTCCCCTGCTGTTTGTTCTATCTGATAGCAGGGAGTGATGTCATCACACAGGTCGCAGCACAGAACTGCAGGCAGCCTGAGAGCTTGTGTGTTATCTAGTCTTTCAGACAAAAGACTCTATTTATCACTGTTTATTGTAGCTCAGAAGCTTCTCTGGACCTGCTAGCAGGAGACTGTTTATCTAATCAGCATAAGTCTGAATATACAGAGCTCATGTGCTAATTACAGACAGCTTGACCAGGAAGTGACAGGATGCATGAATGAAATAATGCTACTGACTCAGTATGAAACAGCCTGATGAGACAACCCCTTAAAGGGGTTTTATTGTTTGAAGTATTCGTGCTCTTCAGCTAATTATATGAGATTGAATTTGAAATCCAGGGGCGAATCTCTCCTCTCAGCAGGCATGTCTCTCCTGCCATGACTTGTGTCTCTCCTCTCAGCAGGCGTGTCTCCCCTGCCAGGAGGCGTGTATCTCCTCTCAGCAGGTGTGTCTCGCCTCACTGAAGAGCTGTGACATCATCATTCTGTGTGAAGCCAGGGGAAGGGGAAGGGTGTCTGGAGAGCATGCAGCCTCCTGCAGTGTTCTCATGTGTCTGTAGAGCCTTCATCTCCAGGCTGCACAAGCTCCTTGCTGTGCTATAACCAGTTATACACACAGCCTGAACTAATGAAAAACATGTGAGGAATGCACACTGCCCCCCCCTCCCCTGTCTGTTATCAGGCAGGATCCTGTGTGACTGTGTTATATGGAGGGAGTACAGGATATAAGGCGGTGGTATATAAAAGGAGCACAGGATATAAGACTGTGTGATATGGAGGGAACACAGGACATAAGACTGTGTTATATGAAGGGATCTATGAGTTAAACAGTCAGTAATTAGTCAGATCATTCACCATAGTGCTGGGAGATGAGTATAGAGCCAGCAGCCCTCTCACGTAGCTGGTTTTACTTTCGGTTTTAACAGCTCAAAGAGGAGTAAACACAGAGTGTGCAGGCAGCCAATCACAGCACAGGGGGCGTGTCCAGTGTATTTCCTGTCTGGGGACATATCCCAACAGACTGAATGAAATGTCAGCCAACCAATCACAGAAAAGGGGGCGTGTCCCAACTGGCTGCTGCAAAAAATAGCTATTGATGCACAATAAAGCTCATATCTACTATACTAAGTGACTTAGGTAATGCAAACCAATTACAAAAGTGCTTATTTTTACTGTCCTTATAATCTGAGATATGATCTTTGTAGGGAGAAAACCCCTTTAAGTAACAATGCTGTGCACCATTCCCTTACCTGATCTGCTGTCCCACGGAGAGATTGCAGAGTGTCAAGTAGTGGTCATAGGAGCCAGGAGGGTAATACAGGACTCCATTGCTGCCATCCTACTATTACTATTACAGGGTGTAATAATAGAGCCATTGTTGTACACTGTTCTGTAATATATTACTAGTGGTGAAGGACTAAAAGTACATGTAAAAGAAAAAAGTTTTAAAAATAAAAAAAGGATATTAAAAGTTCAAAAAACTCCCATTTTTCTATTTCAAATAAAATAAAATAGTTACACATGATTGGTATTTCCGAAGTCCAATCTTTAAAGTCTGATCTATTGAAAATTAACACTATTTATCACTTACGTTGTACACCGTAGAAAAAAAATAACTATTCCCAAAATTGCAAGGTTTTTCGGGGGCCCCCAAAAATTGGAATAAAAGTAATCAGTTAGTCACATGTATCCCAAAATAGTACCAATGAAATATGTCTCCAAATGGAAAAATATAAGTTATTATTGTGGAAAATAGTGCTGCAGCACAAATTTAAAAATGCAAAAAAGCTCTATTTTTTTTTTTTTTTAAAAGAACTAAAACATAACGAAAACTTGGTATTATTGGAATCGCACTGACCCACAGAATAAAAATAAGCTGACATTCATTCCAATCATCATAAAAACAAACCCTCCCCAAAATGGCGCAGTGTAATTTTTTTTTTTTCATGTTCCAACCCGCAAATAATTTTTTGGGGGTTCCCAGTACATTGTATGGTTCACCATTAAAAGTTTTGTGCTGTCCTGCAAAAAACAAGCCCTCACATGTCTATGTACACTCACCGGCCACTTTATTAGGTACACCATGCTAGTAACGGGTTGGACCCCCTTTTGCCTTCAGAACTGCCTCAATTCTTCATGGCATAGATTCCACAAGGTGTTGCAACGATGCTCAATTGGTACCAAGGGGCCCAAAGAGTGCCAAGAAAATATTCCCCACACCATGACATCACCACCACCAGCCTGAACCGTTGATACAAGGCAGGATGGATCCATGCTTTCATGTTGTTGACGCCAAATTCTGACCCTACCATCCGAATGTCGCAGCAGAAATCGAGACTCCTCAGACCAGGCAACGTTTTTTCCAATCCTACTGTCCAATTTCGATGAGCTTGGGCAAATTGGAGCCTCAGTTTCCTGTTCTTAGCTGAAAGGAGTGGCACCCGGTGTGGTCTTCTGCTGCTGTAGCCCATCTGCCTCAAAGTTCGCCGTACTGTGCGTTCAGAGATGCTCTTCTGCCTACCTTGGTTGTAACGGGTGGCTATTTGAGTCACTGTTGCCTTTCTATCAGCTCGAACCAGTCTGCCCATTCTCCTTTGACCTCTGGCATCAACAAGGCATTTCCGCCCACAGGACTGCCGCTCACTGGATGTTTTTTCTTTTTCGGACCATTCTCTGTAAACCCTAGAGATGGTTGTGCGTGAAAATCCCAGGAGATCAGCAGCTTCTGAAATACTCAGACCAGCCCTTCTGGCACCAACAACCATGCCACGTTCAAAGGCACTCAAATCACCTTTCTTCCCCATACTGATGCTCGGTTTGAACTGCAGGAGATTGTCTTGACCATGTCTACATGCCTAAATGCACTGAGTTGCCGCCATGTGATTGGCTGATTAGAAATTAAGTGTTAACGAGCAGTTGGACAGGTGTACCTAATAAAGTGGCCGGTGAGTGTAGATGGAAAAATAAAAAAGTGATGGATCATGGAAGTAAACAACGCAATGTAAACAAGTCGAGAAGAGGTTAAAACTCTACAGACTGAATACTAATTAAAGACAGAGCCTTATGGATGAAAACTGTCTAGCAGTAAGACCGTCCTTGTTGCCCATAGCAACCAATTAGAGCTCATAGCAACCAGAGCCCATAGCAACCAATCAGAGCTAATAAAAAACAATTAGAGCTCATAGCAACCAATCAGAGCCCATAGCAACCAGAGCTAATAGCCACCAATCAGAGCCTATAGCAACCAATCAGAGCTCATAACAACCAATCAGAGCTCATAGCGACCATTCAGAATCCATAGCAACCAGAGCTCATAGCAACCCATCAGAGCTCATAGCGACCAATCAGAGCTCATTTACCAATCAGAATCCATAGCAACCAGAACTCATAGCAACCAATCAGAGCCCATAGCAACCAATCAGAGCTCATAGCGACCAATCAGAGCCCATAGTGACCAATCAGAGCCCATAGCGACCAATCAGAGCTCATAGCAACCAATCAGAGCCCATAGCAACCAATCAGAGCTCATAGCAACCAATCAGAGCCCATAGCAACCAATCAGAGCCCATAGTGACCAATCAGAGCCCATAGTGACCAATCAGAGCCCATAGCAACCAATCAGAGCCCATAGCAACCAATCAGAGCCCACAGCAACCAATCAGAGCTCATAGCAACCAATCAGAGCCCATAGCAACCAATCAGAGCCCACAGCAACCAATCAGAGCTCATAGCGACCAATCAGAGCTCATAGCAACCAATCAGAGCTCATATTAACCAATCAGAGCCCATAGCAACCAATCAGAGCCCACAGTAGCCAATCAGAGCCCATAGCAACCAATCAGAGCTCATATTAACCAATAAGAGCCATAGCAACCAATCAGAGCCCATAGCGACCAATCAGAGCTCCCAGCAATCAATCAGAGCTCCTAGCAATCAATCAGAGCTCACCTTTAATTTCATACAGCTCTGATTGGTTGTTATGAAACCTTGCGGATTCTGACTTGAAATACTCTTCTAAAACCGAATGTACATTAAATCATCCCCATTGGCCTCAATCGAAAATATGCCTTGGAGTTCGAACAACACATATTTCCGTCAGTCATTTTTTAAACGTAAAAATACTTAGAACATGATCATTCTTCCGTTGTATTCCACACTGAAAATGTACTATTGAGGTCAATAGGGATGGCTAAAAACCTTGCGTGAAACGCGTCCAAATAATTTGTCATTATAGATGTGGATCCGCATCCAAAACCCCAAAGTCTTAGATGGGACTCATTTTCTAGAAAAACAAAAATAGGGTGTATACTTCTAAAATATAACTTTTAATGACAATCCAATAAAATCCACAAATATACACAAATACTGTCAGACAACTACCCAACAGGGAAGAAAAATGACTCATTTTCTGACTGTAAGTCCGTCGGAATAAAACAACCCCAAATTCACACGAGATACAAAATCCTACGAAAATCTGATAAGTAAATTTTATCCGTATCCTAAGTGTGAGGCCTTCGATCGAGCTCAAGTTTGGAAATGTTTCTTGTTATGGAGAGCACAATAAAGGTCATGCAGTGCTCCCTGGGAAAATACAATATGTAAATGAGCTCTAGGGAAAGGGGAAAAGAGATGCAGTTGCAGTGTGTGGCGTACTTGCAGGATAGGCCATCAATATCAGATGATGGGGACCCCATCAGTCACCTGACTGTAAAGGCTGTGGTGCGTGGGCCAGCGCTGTGACCTACCAAGCAAAAGCTCCTACTTATTTTTTAGAGGTATTGCCTGGTACATGATGTACTAGTAGGTAAGGGCAGGGCCGGGACGATGAGCAGCCAAAGGTAGGGCCACCTCATCCCAAGGTAGGACGGGGGTGCAAGGGGGTATGGAGTGTGCTGACTTTTTCGTTGGTGGGGAGGGAGGCGCTCTATGTGCCTTATTTGCTTAGAGCACCAGAATACGGTGCCCCAGTCCTGGGTAACGGGGCCCCCCTGTGACCTTATAAGCAGCTAGTAACGTCTTTCTTTCTATTAGATTGCAGGAAATGAACAGAATTTATGAACATCATGACCTGCCATAACAAAAGGAGGAGACACACAGAGTGCACTAGAGAGCAAGAAGCCACAGCTCCTGTACAGGGCCCCGTGCTGCTGATGCCTGCCCCATGTTATACTATAAGTAGGTTGTGAGTAGGACTGAATGGCAGTAAGTTGCAGTACCAGGTACAACCTCTACAGTGAATGTGGCGCTGTACCTGGAAACAATAAAGAGGTCTGGGCACCGCCACCCCTTCAATCACGCGATTTGATGGGTGCCAGGAGTGAAACCACTATAAATCTGATAATAAGTCACTTCTAGTTCAGACCAGCTCTGATCCTTGCTGATGACATCACGTCCATCAGTCACATGACACTGCAGCCAATCACGAGAGTAAGTTAACTTTTGTCAATTTTAACCCCTCCTCGACTAGCTGGCTATTTTTTTGTTTTGTTTTGTTTTTTACAGCACAGACCACACCTATAAGGTCCAGGAAAACTCCATAGAGGGCACTTACAGCACAGCCTACTTAGCTTGGAGTTTTCAGAGAATGTATATGCAGGGGCGGGGCATGTGATGTGGTCCACCCCCTATAAGGGCACACCCCTGCTTATCTGCCAATCTTTTGCTTGTTATTGTTCCATTGCAGCACTGTATATTTAGGTAACGTCCTATGAACATTACATAATCGCCCATCATGAATTATTCCCACAATGCATTGTAGCTGTTACTCTATAGTAGTATAGCAATCTACTTAGCTGGTGGATTTCACAGAATGTATATGCGGGGGTGGGGCATGTGATGTGATCCACCCCCCTCAAGGCACGCCCCTGCTTATCTGCCAATCTTTTTCTTGCTGTTGTTCCATTGCAGGATTGTCTATTTAGGTAACATTCTATGCACATTAGATAATCGTCCACTATGAATAATTCCCATAATGCATTGTAGCTGTCCCTTTATAGCAGTATAGCAATCTACAAAGCTGGACGATTTCAGAGAATGTATTAGCAGGGCCGGGCATGTAATGTGGTCTGCCCCCTCGATGCACGCCCCTGCTTATCTGCCAATCTTTAGCTTGCTGTGGTTGCATCGCAGGACTGACTATTTAGGCAACATCCTATGCACATTAGATAATGAATAATTCCCACAATGCATTGTAGCTGGTGCTCTATAGCAGTATAGCAATCTACTTATTTTGGAGATTTCACAGAATATATATGCGGGGGCGGGGCATGTAATTTGGTCCACCCCCTCAGGGCACGCCCCTGCTTATCTGCCAATCTTTAGCTTGCTGTGGTTGTGTCGCAGGACTGACTATTTAGACAACATCCTATGCACATTAGATAATGAATAATTCCCACAATGCATTGTAGCTGGTGCTCTATAGCAGTATAGCAATCTACTTATTTTGGAGATTTCACAGAATATATATGCAGGGACGGGGCATGTAATTTGGTCCACCCCCTCAGGGCACGCCCCTGCTTATCTGCCAATCTTTTGCTTGTTGTGGTTCCATTGTAGCACTGTCTATTTCGGTAAAATTCTATGTACATTAGATAATCGTCCATCATGAATAATTCCCACAATCCATTGTAGTTATCTCTCTATCACAATCTACTTAACTGGTGGATTTCAGAGACTGTATATGCGGGGGTGGGGCATGTTATATGGTCCACCCCCCCTCAGTGCACGCCCCTGCCATCTTTTGCTTGCTGTTGTTCCATTGCAGGATTGTCTATTTGGGTAAAATCCTATGCACTTTAGCTAACGAATAATTCCCACAATGCATTGTAGTTGTCACTCTATAGTAGTATAGCAATCTACGTAGCTGGTGGATCTCAGCGAATGTATAAGCAGGGGCGGGGCATGTGCTCTTTTCCGCCTCCTCAGTGCACACCCCTGCTTACCTGCCAATCTTTTGCTTGCTGTTGTTCCATTGCAGGACTGTATTTAGGTAACGTCCTATGCACATTAGATAATCGTCCACCATGAACAATTCCCACAATGCATTGCAGCTGTGGTTCTACAGTGATATTCTGCTCCCAGCGCTGCCAGGCACAAAGAAAGTCACATCCACCTTCTTCAAACTTTTTTTTTTTTTTTTGTAAATTGATTTTAGATTATTATCTGAATCTGAAGATGAAGGCCCATTACCCAGAATGCTTCTTGCCACACTCCATAGAGTGAAGCCACGGTGGGAAATTGATGTCATTTATGATGTAATGAATTAGAGTAAATTGTAAATGAGGCCAGACAATGAGCTCATAAAACAGCGGATAACTGGAGAGGACCCGCAATCAGTCACTACAGTAACTTTTTCCCCCGCGCCGCCTTTCAGGCTCTGTATGCAATTGTATCCATCAATTGCTGCTGGCCTTTTAAAAAGTCATAAATAGCGGGAAAGTTAAAGGATTTCCATCAGACAAAGTGCTACCGGATGCATAATCAGGATGATTGAGCAGGCGACACGGGGAAGGCTGCTTACCGGCCTCGGACTGGGAAAAAAATCACAAATGAAGTCAATTTTTGGAAATGAGGTCTGAGATATGATGATGGAAATCGGATCCGGCAATCCAGTGATTGTTATATAGAGAGTGTGCAAGCCATGGGGCCAGGGGTGAACAAATCACTGGTGCAAGGACCCCATGGCTGACGGGCCACTGTCATCTCCATAATGTGCATCCAATCGCATGGCTGAGATATAAGAATCTATGGCTTCTAACAAAGACTTTGATAAACCGTATGGAGGTCTACCACATCTGACAAACACAGCACTGCTACGTCTGACAAGCACAGCTCTGCTACGTCTGACAAACACAACTTTGCTATATTGGGCAGAAACTACACTAATAAGCGTCATGGAGGGCTAATACATCTGACAAACAGTTCTGCTGCAGCTGAAAAACACAGCTCTGCTATATTAGGCATAAACTACACTAATAAGCGTTATGGAGGGCTAATACATCTGACAAGCACAGCTCTGGTACATGTGACTTACACAGCTCTGCTATATTGGGCAGAAACTACACTAATAAGTGTCATGGAGGGCTAATACATCTGACAAACAGTTCTGCTGCATCTGACAAACACAGCTCTGCTATATTGGGCATAAACTACACTAATAAGCGTTATGGAGGGCTGCTACATCTGACAAGCACAGCTCTGCTACATCTGACAAACACAGCTCTGCTATATTGGGCAGAAACTACACTAATAAGCGTCATGGAGGGCTAATACATCTGACAAACAGTTCTGCTGCATCTGACAAACACAGCTCTGCTATATTGGGCAGAAACTACACTAATAAGCGTCATGGAGGGCTAATACATCTGGCAAACAGTTCTGCTGCATCTGACAAACACAGCTCTGCTATATTGGGCATAAACTACACTAATAAGCGTTATGGAGGGCTGCTACATCTGACAAACACAGCTCTGCTATATTGGGCAGAAACTACACTAATAAGTGTCATGGAGGGCTAATACATCTGACAAACAGTTCTGCTGCATCTGACAAACACAGCTTTGCTATATTGGGCAGAAACTACACTAAGGCCGTGTTCACACGGCTTATTCAAGCCGTAATTGCGGGCCGGATCCCACCCGCACTACGGCTTGAATAAGGGGCGGGGCCGGGGGCGGGGCAGGGCGGGGGCGCGGCGGCGGCGCTGCCCGCCGGCCCCATAGACTTCCATTATCCACGGCGCGTATAGCGCCTGGATAATGTGCATGTCACTTTCTCCCCCAGCGGCGGATTCGCCGAGTGGGGAGGAGCGACGGAATCCACTGTTCTCTATGAGAACTGTGGATTACCGTAATGACTGCGACGGATTGGAGCCGTACAGCAGCGCAAATCCGGCGCGCAGTACGGCTCCAATCCGCGCTGAAATAAGCCGTGTGAACATGGCCTAATAAGTGTCATGGAGGGCTAATACATCTGACAAGCAGTTCTACTGCATCTGACAAACACAGCATTGCTATATTAGGCAGAAACTACACAATTAAGCGTTATGGAGGGCTGCTACACCTGACAAGCACAGCTGTGCTACGTCTGACAAACACAGCTCTGCTATATTGGGAAGAAACTACACTAATAAGCGTCATGGAGGGCTGCTACATCTGACAAACAGCTCTGCTGCATCTGACAAACACAGCTCTGCTACATCTGAAAAACACAGCTTTGCTATATTGGGCAGAAACTACACTAATAAGCGTTATGGAGGTCTACCACATCTGACAAACTCAGCTCTGCTACATCTGACCAATCTATTTCTAATACATCTGACAAACACAGCTCTGGTAAGTTTACATGGGGGCAGAGATGCTGCAGATTTGTGACTGAAAAGCGTGATCCCTGCCATTCCTGCCCCATGTGAACATATCATTACTGTATCTGTCAGAGGTAGCAGAGCTGTGCTTGTCAGATGTATTAGAAAATGATTGGTCAGATGTAGCAGAGCAATGATTGTCAGATGTATTAGAAAAGGATTGGTCAGATGTAGCAGAGCAATGCTTGTCAGATGTATTAGAAAAGGATTGGTCAGATGTAGCAGAGCTGTGCTTGTCAGATGTGGTAAACCTTCATAGCATTTATTAGTGTAGATTCTGTCAAACGTAGCAGAGCTGTGTTTGTCAGATATGCTATACCTGTGTCTGATTTCTTATTGTGCGGTTTATCATAAGAAAAATGTTGATGTGGTGGAATTGTGTTAAAATGTATTAATGCAGTGTTTGTCAGATGTAGTAGAGCTGTGTTTGACAGATATTGTAGAACTGGGTAATGAAATGATTTGGTATGATTTATTATTGGGGTGTGTGTCTAATGGACTGTAGAACTGTAAGGGCATGTCCCCACTGCACGGGATTTCGGACGGTTTTTCAGCCGGTTTGCGGTTTTTCAGACCGCCTGAAAAACCGGCCGAAAATTAGCACAATTGTGCTCTATGGAAAACCCGTGCAGCTGTCCCCACTGCATGGGTGTTCCGCCCGGCGGTTTTGCCGCCGGTGGTCCTGCGGCAAGACGTAGATTAAGCACCATCTTCCGTCCGGTTTCCGGACGGAATATGTGCTTCTCACTGGGAGTGGGGAGGGCTGTTCCGACCCCCCCGCGGCCGTGAGGACGGGTGCAAAACAGGACAAATACCGGCCGGCAAACCGGCTGGTATTTGTCCTATGCCGTGGGGATGCTTGTCGGATATAGCAGAGTTGTGTTTGTGAGATGTGGTAGAGCTGTGCAAGTTTAATCGTGTGGTGTTTGTCCGATGTAGCAAAGCTGTGTTTCACTCATGTATTAGAGCTGTATTCATCAGATGTAGCAGAGCTGTGTTTTTTAATAGTGTGGTGTTTGTCCGATATAGCAAACTGGTTTTTTTCCATATATTAAAGCTGTATTAATCAGATGTAGCAGCGCTGTTTTTGTTAAATGTGATAGAACTATGTCAGATTTAAAAGTGAGGAGTTTGTAATGCTGTTGTGGTTCTCAGATGTAGCAGAGCTGTGTTTGTCTCATATATGAAAGCTGTATTTGTGAAACGTAGCAGAGTTGTGTTTGCTAAATGTGGTAGAATTCTATGAGATTTCTAAGTGCAGCGTTTGTAATACTGTATGTAGCAGTATGTAGCAATGTAGCAGAGCTGTTTTCGTCAGATATTGTAGCATTTTGTGGCATTTATTAGTGTGGTATTTGTAGATGTAGTAGAGCTGTGTTTATCAAATGTGGTGGAACTATGTGAGATTTATTAGTGTGGAGATTGAAATATTGTTGTGTTTCTCAGACGTAGTAGAGCTGTGTTTGTCAGATGTGGTAGAACTATCTCAGATTTTAAAATGTGAAATTTCTCAGATGTAGCAGAGCTGTGTTTGTCAGATGTAATAGATTTATGTCAGATACAAGTGCAGAGATTGTAATGCTGTTGTGTTCATCAATACTGTGTTTGTCTCATATATTAAAAGTGTATTTGTCAGACATAGCAGAGTTATGTTTGTCAGATGTGGTAGAACTATGTGAGATTTTTAAATGTAGAGTTTGTAGTATTGTTGCGTTCATCTGATGTAGGAGGGCTGTGTTTGTCAAAAGAGGTAGAACTATATAAGATTTATTAGTGAGGAGATTTTAATATTGTTGTATTCATCCAATGTAGCAGAGCTGTGTTTGCCTCAAGTGATAGAACTGTTATATTTATAAGTGTAGAGTTTGCAGTACTGTTGTGTTCATCTGATGTAGCAGAGCTGTGTTTGCCTCATGTGGTAGAACTGTCATATTTATAAGTGTAAAGCTTATAGTTCTGTTGTTTTTCTCGGATGTTGCAGAGCTGTGTTTGTCAAATGTGGTAGAACTATATAACATTATTAGTGAGGAGATTTTAATACTGTTGTACTCAACCAATGTAGCAGGGCTGTGTTTGCCTCCTGTGGTAGAAGTGTCACATTTATAAGTGTAGAGTTTGCAGAACTGTCGTGTTTGTCTGATGTAGCAGAGCTGTGTTTGCCTCAAGTCATAGAACTGTCATATTTATAATTGTAGAGTTTGTAGTACTGTTGTGTTCATCTGATGTAGCAGAGCTGTGTTTGCCTCATGTGGTCAGATTTATAAGTGTAGAGTTTGCAGTACTGTCGTGTTTGTCTGATGTAGCAGAGCTGTGCTTGTCAAATGTGGTAGAACTATATAACATTTATTAGTGAGGAGATTTTAATACTGTTGTGCTCAACCGATGTAGCAGAGCTGTGTTTGCCTCATGTGGTAGAACTATGTCAGATTTATACGTATAGTACTGTTGTGTTTCTCGGATGTAGCAAAGCTGTGTTTGCCAGATGTCATACTTCTGTCAGATATATGTGCGGATATTATAATGTTGCTGTGTTAGCCTGATGTAGCAGAGTTGTGTTTGCCTCATGCAGTAGATCTGCATTTGCTCCTTGGCACCACTCACCAGACCCCAAATATTACCCTATTCTCTATTCAATGAACCGAGCCAGCTCTGCTTCATCGCCCCCTTTCCACTTTATTCCTCAATTGCTATCGATCTTCTACAAAATAACTTTAGTAAAAACCTACAAAAAAAAGAGGACGTTCTTCTCCGCAGTCACTCCCTCCCCTCGCTTCTATTTTCACCAAGCGCCCGTTGACCGGCTACGCCATTTTTTTTTTTTTACGATATGTTATAATAGTGTAATAAATCTGTTAGCTTAAAATGGAATCTCTGGGGCCCTTTTTTGGAAATAATCATTAAACCGGACCCCCGTTAATGTTTCCCAATCCCAAAAATTTTGTTAATCCACAGCCGGGGTGAAAGGTCGCCCAATGAATTTTTAATCGTACATCAACTTGACACGCGAAAGGGAAAACCCGAAATTAGATAAAATTTCCCGGAAAAGGGGCACCCCCCCAACCCGATGGGTCAATAGAAACCGAGAGGTCACTATCCGGCTCCTCTCGTGCTGCCTCCCATTTAATAGGACCCCCAAAAATTTTTTATTGTAAGGGGGGGGGGGGGGGGGGGAAAAACGCGGCGGGGGGGCGTCATTTGGGTAAATTTAATGCCCCCGTCCCCCCCTCTTCCTCACCGCGCCGGTGATCCCAATATATCACGGCCAGGCGAGACTTAGCGCTAATTGATGTGAGTGACTGAGCGATGATGGCCGCACTTACACCAAAAAAACCCCTTATTGGGTTTTTAAAGAAGCCGAGATTAAACCCAAAGCCCGGTTTGCCTTTGGCGACATCCATAAGCTGACATCCTGCCTTGTAAAGGTCCCATGTGTGGCCCCAGTGGGGTCGTCAGTAACTTAAAGTGAAGGCCAAACGTCATTACTTCCCCGCTGTAATATCAGAGCAAGGGGATAAACACCTTATTGGCGGCCACCTGAATTTATCATTGCGCCATTGTTATCCAATTTACGGACACTAATGTGACTCTACCCGGGGGGCGAAGGCAACCGGGTTTTTTCAAACGATCCCAATGTAGGGGGGGAAACGGCGGGGACCCGGCTTTTCGGCGACGGAAATCGGGCCAAAAAACCGTTTTAAAATCCAGTCAGGGGAAAATTCCAACTGTAAAAAGGGCCCGGGGACTGGGGGTTTTCAGCCTCAGGGGGGGAAGGGGGCCCCTTTTTTAAAACCCCCCCTCAAGGGGCGACAGTGACTTCTAATGCTTCTATAGCTACACAGTCCAGTCACATTATTATGACTGCTTCCTACTTTCAATGTTAGAGCTGGCTTGGTATACGTTGTGAGGAGGTCATGGATGGTGAGCTGGCTTGGTGATATATAAGGTGTGAGGAAGTCACAGTAGTGAGATGGCTTGGTGGGAATGAAAAGGCTTTTGAGGGGTTTCACTATGGTGACGGGTTTTGGGGGGGTATTTTTATGGGGGGGGAAGGTCCCCTTGGGGAAAGCTAAACTTGGTGGGGTAAATAAGGTTGTGGGGAGGTCACGGTGACGACTGGCTTTTTGGGGTTATATAGGGGTTTTAGGAGGTCGGGGTTGGGGGAGCTGGTTTTGGGTAAAATATGGGTGTGAGGGGTCAGGGGTGGTGGGGGTTTGTTGGGGGGGGTTATAAAATAGTGTAGGGGGGTCAGGGGTTTAGTGAGCGGGGCATGGTGGATATAAAAGGTGTGAAGAGGTCATTTGGTTTGAGGGGTTTGAGGGGAAATTTTACTTTGAGGGGGTTTCACAGGGGGAGTTTGGGCTTGGGGGGTTTTAAATTACTGTGAGGAGGCCCCAACCTATGGAAAAGCTGGTTTGGGTGGGTATATTACTGTGAGGAGGTCACATGTGGGGGCGGGTTTGGGTGATTTAAAAAAGGGTTTTGAGGGGGGGCCCAAGGTGGTGAGCTGACTCGTTGGGTATATAAGGTGTGAGGAGGTCAGGGGGGGTTTGAGGGTTTTTGGGTTTTTTTTTTAAAAGGGTTTTGTAGGGGGGGCACAGGTGGTGAGCTGGCTTGATGGGTACTGTATTTAAAGTGTGAGGAGGTCATGTGTGATAAGTTGATTTGGTGGATATAAAAGGTTTAGGTGGGGGGAAAAAAAATATAAATTTGGCCTATCTTGGTGGTTATACAGGTGTAAAAAAGGTTTCCCCCAAGGTGTTGGGGCTGTTTTGGGGTGGTTTAAAAATAAGGTGCAAAGAGGTCACAGGTGGTGAGCTGGCTTGGTGGCTATATAAGGTGTCAGGATGTCACAAAGGTGAACTGACTTGGTGGCTATATAAGGTGTGAGGAGGTCACAGGTGGTGAGCTGACTTGGTGAATATATGTTGTGAGCATGTCATGGGTGGTGAGCTGGTTTGGTGGATATATACGGTGTGATCAGTTCATAGGTGGTGAGCTGGCTTGGTGGATATATAAGGTGTGAGCAGGTCACAGGTGGTGAGCTGGCTTGGTGTGTATATAAGGTGTGAGGAGGTCATGTGTGGTGAGCTGGCATGGTGGATATATAAGGTGTGAGGAGGTCACAGGTGGTGAGCTGGCTTGGTGGGTATAAAAGGGGTGTAAAGGGATTACGTGGGGTTTTGACAAAACTTGGGGGTATTAAGGTGTGAGTAGGTCATGGGTGGTGGGCTGGCTTGGTGGATATATAAGGTCTGACGGTGTCATGTGTGGTGACCCTGGCTAGGGGGGGAATATAAGGTGGAAGGAGGTCAGTGTGGTGGGCTGTTTTGGGTTTGGGTTTTTAGGTGTGAGTGGTAACAGGGTGACTGGCTTGCAAGAAAAAAGGGGGGAAAGGAGGTTATTTGTTGTGAGCTTAAAATTAGTGGTATATAAGGAGTGAGGAGGTCACAGGCGGTGGGCTGGCTTGGGGGGGGTTATAACATTGTGAAAAAGGTGTTGTTTTATTTACCCAATTTTGGTTTTTTGGGGGAAAAGGGCAATTTATTGGTTGCAAAAGGGATGATAATCGGTTTTTTCAGTCCAAGGGGGTTTTTGTATTTCTAAAAACTGCGCGGGTCTGTGAATTGTTGGCAAACTGCTGGGGTTGGTGGAAAAAAATTGGTTTATTGTGTATATGAGAAATTAAAACAGCGGAACACTGTTTTTCATGTGTGGAGGGGGAAAGTGGCTATAAAGGGAGGGTGAGGGGGGGAGGAAACAATACGGGGGGGGAGCAATTTCACACCCAAAAATTGACCCAGGAGATGACCAGACGTGTCTAAAATGACAGAGGACCTACTGTGTATGGGGCCCCGGAGCAGACGGATTTTACTGGACCTCTGTAACCCTACTGTGTAGGGGGCCCCCAGGCAGACGGATGTAACTGAAACCCTAAAAACCCTACTTTTTGGTTTTTTTTTGGGGCCCCAAGAGCAGACGGATGTCACTCCCACCTCTCAAAACCTATTGTGTAGGGGCCCCCAGACAACGGATGTCACTGCCCCTCTGGTAACCCTACTGTGTATGGGGCCCCGGGAAAGCAGAGGAGGGTAACTCCCACCTCTGTTAACCCAAACTGATTTTGGGGCCCGAGCAAAAGGATGTAACAAACACCTCTGCTAACCCTCCCTGTGATGGGGCCCCAAAAGCAGACGGATGTCACTGCACCTTGCTAACCCTACTGTGTAGGGGGCCCCCGGAGCAGAGGGATGTCACTGAAACCTTGCAAACCCCCCAAATGTGTAGGGGACCCAGACAACAGATGTCAACGCAACCCTCTGCAAACCCCCTACTGTGTAATGGGGCCCGGGACTTTTTGGATGTCCCGCACCTTGCTAACCCTATTTTTTGGAAAATGGGGCCCCAAAAACAGATGGATTCACTGCACCTCTGCAAACCCCTACGGTGTTGGGGCCCTCAGAGAAAGGGGGAAATGTCCTGAAACCTCTGGTAACCCAAACTGTGTATGGGGCCCGGAGCAGCGGATGTCACTGAAACCTCTGCTAACCCTATGATTAGGGGGGGGGGGGGGCCCCGAGGGCGGGAAGGGGGGTTTTTCCAATGAAACCTTGCAAACCCACTGGGTATGGGGCCCCGGAGCAGACGGGAGGGAACTGAACCCCCTTGTAAACCCAAAATGATTTAGGGGGGCCCCAGAAACACGGATTAAATTAAACCCTTGCAAACCCCTTTACGGTTTAGGGGGCCCCCCAAAGGGGCGGGACGGATTTCACTGAAAACCTTTTGCTAACCCTACTGTGTTGGGGCCCCGGACAGGGGGAATTTATTTGAAACCTCTGTTTTCCCCTTCGTTGGGGGGCCCCCAAGAGCAGACAGAGTCCATTTGCACCCTTTGCTAACCCTACTGTGTATGGGGCCCTGGAGCGATGGATGTAAACCCCCCACCTCCTAAGATTTAACCCAAATATTGTGTAGGGGGCCCCCAAAACAGTTGGATGTAAATGAAACCTCTGTAACCCTACTGGGGATGGGGCCTGGGGAGCGAGGGAAAGTCACGAAAACCTCTGCAAACCCGTGGTAGGGGGCCCCCCGGGAAAGCAGAAAGCATGCCCCTCGCAAACCCCCGGTTAGGGGGGCCCCGGGAGCAGGATGCCCAGGGCACCCCCCTTCCCTTTCCCCAAACCCTCGTGAAAGGGGCCCCGGAGCGGAACCGGATGCATTTTGAAACCTTTTCAAAACCCCTATGTGTAGGGGGGCCCCCAAAAAAGAACCGGAGGGTCACGGGCACCCGCTAACCCTACGTGTTGGGGCCCCTTAAAGGGCAGAGGGGAAGTCACGCCCCCACTGTCCCCCCTAATTGCTTTTGCCGAGCATGTAGATGAAACCAGAAACCTCTGGTTTTAACCCAAATTTTTGGAAAAAGGGGCCCATAAAACCCAACATGCCCTGAAAACCTCTGCAAACCCCTTACTGCGGGGGGGGCCCCCGGGGGCGGCTTTTGTCATTTGCACCTCACTCCCCTTACGGTATAGGGGGCCCCCCCAGAGAAAAAGGATGAAACCCTCCCCAACCTCTGCAAACCCCAAATGTGAAGGGGGGCCCGGGAGAAAGACGGATGCCCCACCGCACCTCCTGCAAACCCCTTTTTGGGTTTTTGGGGGCCCCGGGGGAAAGCAGACTGATATCCCCTGAACCCCTGCTAACCCCCCTGTGTAGGGGGGGCCCCAAGCAGGGGGTTTGAAAACTGAAACCTCGCTAACCCTTACTGTGAAATGGGGCCCCGGGAAAGCAACGGAGGGCCCTTTATTTGCACCTCTTTTAACCCGGGCTGTGTAGGGGTCCCCAAGCAAAACGATGTCAATTTGAAAAAACCTCTTTAACCCCCCCTGTGAAAGGGGCCCCCGGGAGCAGCCCGGGATGCCCCAATGAAACCTCTTGTTTTAACCCTATGTGAAAGGGGGCCCTCCCCCGGAGCGGGAAGGGGAAGGGTCACTGCACCTCTGCTAACCCCTTTCTGGGGGGGGGGCTCGGGAGCGGGACGGATGTCACTGCCCCCCCCTGCTTAAAAAAAGCTGCATCGACAAAAAAAAAAAAAGGGCTTAAATTTTTCCACAGAGTTTAGAATTGGATTTTGGGCCGATCGGCAAGGGGTTTAAATCTTCTTAAAAGAGTATGTTTTTTCTGTTTTCAGGGAAAACCCCTTGGAGAAAAGGGGTCAGGTGAGAAAAACAGAGAACAAAAAAACCCCGAAAAACCTTTTAGGGAAGAAAAAAGTTGGTGAGGGCATTTTTTTAAAGGTTTGGGAATGTTTTCATGGTTTCTCTGGGCCACTAAATCCAATTTGGAAAAGGCCCCCCCCTCCTTTTTGGGGGTATGGACCCATTTTTTGCAGATCAACTTTAAACCCATTTTTACTGATTGTTTTGCCGGGAAACCCGATTAATTTTCCCAGTAAAAAACAATGCGACATTTTCACAGGGTAAAAATGCCCTGACATTGGTTGAAAGAACCTAAACCAAGTTTTCCCAATTTCACCCTATTTTCTAAGTTTAAAAAACCCCCAAAAAATTGAAGGCATGTGTTTTGGGCCCGAATGGTTGAGATTTTTTGTTTTTTTTGGGAGCAAGGTATTTGAGAAAAACAATCTAAAAAAGGAGTAAAATTAATTGGGTAAAATTAAAAAGGGTTTCAAACTATTTAAAAAAGGGGTTTTGGGTAAAATATAAAAGTTTTAGTCCCTAATTTGTTTAAAAAAATTTTAAAAGGGTTTAAAAGTTCCCTTTTTTCAAAAAAAAATCCCCAACACACAAGTAAAATTTAAAAATGTTTTAAATTTTTGGGAAAACCAAAATGAAACCCCAGTACAACAAAAGGGTTGATTTTAACCCAAAACAATGGAAAAAATTGTGCCCTAGGGTAAATTTTTTGGGTGGACCGCCCAATTTATTTTTTCCGCTCTCGGGGGGAAAGGGGAGTTCACTAGAGCTTCCGGGGGTTGAAGCCACTGGAATCCTTTTCCCACTCCTCCATGATGAATCACGGAGCGGGTAGATGTTGGGACCTTCCCGTTTGAGGAAGCCCCAAGAGCTCAATAGAGTTTAGGTCTGGAGACATGCTTGGCCAGTCCAGCACCATTACCCACCTTTTCTTTAGCAAGGCAGTGGTCGTCTTGGAGATGTGTTTGAGCCGTTACGTTGGAATACTGCCCTGCACATTACATGCTGGCATTCATGGTTCCCTCAATAAAATTGTACCCCCAAATGGTAGAAATATGCCCCCCAAAACTTTGACACTCCCACCAATATGTTTGATTGGGAAGACACATTGTTTTGCACCCCTCACCGGTTTGCCCCCAAACCCCCACGCCGGCACTTAAAAAAATTTTAATTTATTTTGGGGTCATCAGACCACAGGACTGGTTCCAGTAATCCATGTCTTTGTTGCTTTTCTTCAACAACTTTGTTTTTTTTTGGGATATCTTTAGAAGAGGCTCCCTTTGGGACGACAGTCATGCGACCAATTTGATGCAGTGGGGGGGCTATGGTCTGAGCACTGCGACGTCCCCCACCCCTATAACCTCAATGCTCCCAGCACTCTTTTCCTGGTTGAGCTGAGAACGCCATTTAACTTTTTTTTTGCCAGGGGCGGGTCTGTTCTGAGTGGAACCTGTCTTTTTAAAACCTCTGTATGGCTTGGCCACTGTGCTTCGCCAATTCAGAGTTTTGGCAATCTTCTTATAGCCTAGACCTCTTTTGTAGGTAAAAAAATTTTTTCGATCCTCAACGTTCTTTCCCATGAGGGCCATCTTGTTTTCCCATTTAAAAACCTAAGAGTCACATGACACCCCTTGAGCAAAAAAAGGAAATTGGGCACAAATTTGTCCATTTTTTATTTAGGGGTGTACTCACTTTTGTTGCCCGCGTTTAGACATATCTTCGTGTTGTCCCCTGAAAAGAAAAATACAATTTTTAAAAAATGTGGGGGTTGTAAATTTTTTTGGGCCTTTTACATAGGGGGCAGCATTATTTTAGTTACTGTATATTTTAGTGTTATTTCTTGTACTAAGGGGTATTTTAGTAATATATTTGTATAAGGGAACATATTTTAGCAGTTTTATTTTTTACATGGGGCATATTATATAGTTATATTCTTGTAATAAGGGCTTAATAGTAGTTATTTTTTGTACATAGGGCAGTATTTAGGGTTTTTTTTGTACATGGGGGAGTATTTTAGTAGTTATATTTTGTACATAGGGGGCAGTTTTTAGTGTATATCTTGTACAAGGGGGGGGATTTTTTAGTTATATTCTTGTAATAGGAAACAGTTTTTTGTTTTATTTTTACATAGGGGCAGTATTAAGTGTAATATTTTACATAGGGGGCGTATTATAGTGTTATTTCTTTACAAGGAAACAGTATTTAGTAGTTATATTCTTGTTTTATAGGGGCAATTTTTATAGTAGTTATATTCTTGTACATAGGGGAGTATTTGTATTTTATTCTTGTAATAAGGGCATATTTAGTAGATATTTTTGTACATAGGGGGGCAGTATTATAGTGTTTATTCTTGTCATAGGGGTGTAATTATGTGTTATATTCTTGTACAAGGAGAGTATTATAGTAGTTATATTCTTTTTACATAAGGACAGTTTTTCGTAATATTTTTTTACATGGGGGCGTATTATAGTAGTTTTTTTTTTTTCTTTTCATGGGAGAAATATTATATAGTTATACTTTTGACATAAGGGGGCAATTTAGTAGTTATATTTCTTTGCAAGTGGGCAGCAATAGTAGTATTTCCTGTAATAGGAGGCAGTATTATAGTAGTTATATTTTATGCGAGGGGCAGCATTATAGTATTTTTAAATTCCGTCATAGGGGATATTATAGTAGTTATTTTCTTTACAAGGAGACAGTATTATAGTATTTACTTTTTTTACTTGGTGCGATTATATACAAGTATGCCAATTTTCTTTACCATATAACTGTAATATTTCCTACATCATTAAGGCTAATGTGAATCATGGTGGAAACCGCCCTGTAATTGTGGCATCTCCTCCATAGAACCATTGCCCTTCTCCAACACATAAACCCTTAGTATCAGATATTTGTATGAACTTATGTAAGAGCTTTCCGCAGGTTTCAGGACTGGGAGCATTGAGAGGAATGTGCTTCATGGGCGGGGGGAAAAACCAAAATTTAACACTTCCGTCTCTGTTTGGGCCCTGCTGCCACCCGAGCTAAAATATGGTAACCCAATTTGACACGCTGTTATTGCCTTTTCCCACCCCTTTGTTTGTTTTCTTTTATGTCAAGCGGAGATTAACGTGAGGAAAGAGTTGAAAGCCACCGATGGACCATGGCCAGGGCGTGCGGATATCATCATGCACAGGAAAAATAAACACGAGGTGCAGAAAACTGAAATGGGAAATTTTCCACTGAATAAGGTTGTGCTGAGTTTCACCATCCTGGGAGTCATGTTGCTCATTTTCTAGTGCGGGAATAATTTTGGGAACCTTTTCACCAGATCCCATCGCAACAACAATGTCCTTGATTCTTCTTAGGGAGCTTTCACACAGTGCAGTTTTGGTGCAGTTTTAAATGCGCTCCAATTAAACTGTCTTTATTACCAGCAAGCTTCTTTCAGTTGTCTAAATTGTTCAGAAAAGTGTTTCAAGTAAGTAATCAATTTTGGGTATGTTCGCCGTGTTTTTGGCGACTCCCAAACAATGGGTATTTCGGGGGGTACTGTAGCGTCACAATTAGCCGTGGAACTACCCCTTTTCTGGTTTGAAGTCTTGTGGTACAAACCACAAAACTCACTTTAGAAGTTTGATAAGGGAAAGAAGCTTTCTGGTAATAAAGGGATTTTTGGAGCGCAGTTAAAAATGCACCAAATGGCGTTGAAAGCCCCAAATTAGGGTTTGTTCAAACGGGGTATTTACTCCGTGTTTGCATATGTTATTAAATGCGTGTTTGGATCCGTGTTTCAGACCCTAAATGGACCCAAACATGCAACTAACAATGTGCAGTGTGATTTACTTTGCTTTCAATGTAAAACACGCATCAGCATTCAGATGAGTGATCGCCGTGTGTTTACATGCGTCTTTCGGATGCGTCTTTCGGATCCGTTCAAAAAATTGACGTCATTTCTTGATCCGAAAGACGCAGCAGACGCCCTATTTAAAACTATAGGGTGCGATCCTGCTGTATCCAACACGCATCCAAACAGGCACCTGCGTGTTGGGTGCATGTTGGATGCGTTTTACGCAGCGCTTTTGAATGCGTTTTTCAGATCTAACATGCTGTGTTAACATACCCTTTTTGAATGTGTTTTTTGTGCAGAAAGGCACAGCAATAAATGTTGTACATTTCTGCACAAAAAAACGCACCCAAGAAATGCATCAAAAACGCACTGTGTGAAAGCACCCTAATAATTGTACAAAACCATAAGGGTACTTTCACACACAGATGCATTTTTGATGCGTTTTTTTACGCGTTTCTCGGATGCTTTTTTATGTATTCATTTTATGAGTAAAAAGGCACAGCAATTAATGCTGTACATTTCTGCACAAAAAAAAAAAATCCAAAAAACACTTCAAAAACGCACCCAAAAAATGCAGTGTGAAAGCACCTTTAGGGTACTTTCACACGGTGCGTTTTTGGTGCGTTTTTTGATGCGTTTTTTTTTTTTTTGCTGAAATGCACAGCATTAAAACGCACCATGTGAAAGCACCCTAAGGGTATGTTCATACGGCGTAATTTCGGCGCGCATTTTGCCGCATATTTGCGCTCTAATACGGGCAAGATGCGTTCCGGCCCCCCTTGCGCCGCGGGATTACGTGCGTATTAGCGCGAGCTCCCGAAAGACACGATATATTGTGGCGCGTACTGTGATCATACCGTTTGGGTGCTTTCTAATGCTGATGCTTTTTTTGTGCTTTTTTTTTTGCAGAATTGTACATCATTTGTTGTTGTGCCTTTCTGAACTAAAACACATCCCAAAAATGCATCAAAAACGCATCTGCGTTTGAAAGCACCCTAAGGGTATGTATAATTGTTAAGGCACAGCAATTAATGCTGTACATTTCTGCACAATAATTTAAAACGCACCAAAAAAAAAACGCACTGTGTGAAAGCACCCATAGGCTCATTATAGCTAATTTACAATTAATGTAGTCCCAATACCATCTGATCCTTTATCTCATCCATATATAGTGGAGATGGCTGTACATATTTACTATAAAAACAGCCAAGCAGGTGATTCCTTAAAAGAGGTATTCCTGTTTCATTGATTAGCAATAAACATGTAGGCAAAGATAAATAAGATTTTTTGCAAATACATTGCTCTTCTGATTTTTCTTCTCTTCAGAGTTAGGAGCAGATCTTATCTCCTGCTTTTGCACACAAGCCTCCTTAGTTAGCGTCCACCTCTCTCTGCTCTTACAGAATTCAGAAGTGGCCAGAATGGTGATGTCATTTCCTGCTCTGTTCCTTATCTTGAAAAATGAGAACTTGTTTACATTACTTACTGACAAGTTTTAACCGTTTAGAGCTTTGTAGTTAACAAACCTCCTGCACTCATGTCACTGTAGCAGGCTTAGCTAGGAATAGCAGAGCTGATATGTCAATCACTGCTATAGAAACAACCACAGCTTGAAAAGGAAATATGAGTCTTAAGCTGCCTGTGACACGGGTTGTGAGCTTGCGGATTTTAGCCAAAATATCAATTAATATCTCATATATAATATTTTTCCATATGTAGTTTTGCCCTGTACTACACTTTAAATGTGTTGGGCAGCCCACCTAATCGAATACTAGAGGTATCATCAATTGGTTGTAAGCCAGCGTGGTGCACCACACATAACCCTATATTTTAACTGGCCCCTATATAAGCCTTATATTTGTGTGACTATAATGCTAGCAATCACCCCCCTCTAGGATAGTAGCAGTGAGAGTGGTTGTTTATCAGTATTCTTGCATTTGAGCAATCTCCTCTGTATGGTACTGAGAATTTTCTGCATAGTGGTATGAACTGATTGTTATCCAATGTGCAGTTATGTACTAAGCAGTTGCCCCCTCATGGGTAGTCAGTGTGTGAGTGATTATTCATCAATAATCTGCACCTGTACAGTTTGTCCCATGTAGCACTGTGGCCTATATTGCCTCCTACTGGTTATGGTTTTTTTCCAGCCATGGAGCTGTAATTATGGCCGTGTGTCTGTATTGTTAAGTAAGTCATGTCCCATTTTACTGTGGTTTTTTTTTTTTTTTTATTACTGGGTCTGAATAAGTCAAAAGGGTTTTCTCACTATGCTGTTCACTGAGTTGCAAACAGTTTTTTCACACTGTCTCCTCAGGATGTGGATGGTTCTATAGCAGTGATTATCTAGCTTCTCTGCAAGTAGCTGAGCCTTTACACTTACAAGTGCAGGCAATGTTTTCTCTTCAGTCACCATAAGGTACATGTGCTGTGAGGAATGAAAACAATGGCTTATCTGTAATCTTGTTAAAGATAATTAGTTTGCTCTGAATTTCAGTCACATCAGTGACATCACTCCCTGCTCTCAACTCTAATCAAATAACAGTGTTTTAGTCAGGGAACCATAGAAACCTGTATGCACTCACACAGGTCCAATGTATTTAAAAAAAAATCTTCATTTAACTGTCCCTTCATGTTTAAAGCTAATCATTGTAGTGAAAAAATCCATTTAACTTACCCATTCAACGGCACTTCCGATTGCCCTTTACTGTTGCTTCAACATCACATCCGCCTAACATTACATAAGTTACCCTAAAGAAAAAAGTGATGTCGTAGCAGCAGTGCCACAGATCATAAGTACTGGGGAATAGGTATGAAAAAACCTAACCCTAACGTAGATTTAGGGCTATAACGGATTTTTTAGCCAAGAATCTATTTAGACCAAATAGAATCCAAATGCTGGAATTTGACTTTGACTCGATTCCGTAGTGCGACACTATTGTAGATGCACATGAAAAAGTGACATATTTCATTCAATGAATTACAAGTGTCCCTCTTTGACCATCCAAAATGTTGGGAGGTATAGTTGAGTTATGCCACCACCTGTGAGTTATGCAAGTACTGTGGAGGCCGGTTGGGAAGAGATCGAGATCCAAAATGGTGCCTGCTTCCCGTGTTGTCCTCTCTCTGCCAACAGCTGGTTGCGTCCTCCAGGGAAAGTGGAGAGCCGGTCCTTCAGTTTCTAGACCTTGTCCATCCCTGCTTACTGTATCTAGGCTCTTGTGGGCCACATAAAATGAAATGGAGGGCCATATTCAACCATTGGACCTTGAGTTCGACACAGATTAGATAAAGAAGGCCCCATGGGTGGTCCCAACAAATAAATTATTTAGGAATAGCCCTTTAACAACACGAGCATCACTTGTGACAGACATGGTCAAGAATAGAAACATGACGTCAAGATCCCGACTGTCCTGTCCACTGCTAGAGCAGAGAGATGGTTGGTAACCTAGGAGAGCTTGTGTATCCAAGCAGGAGATAAGAACTGTTCTAGAACTGAATGGAAGCAAAATCAGAACTGTGTTGTTCTTGGTAATAGTCTTTATTTACCTTGGCCTACAGGTTTAAAGCTAATCAATGTGGGGAGAAAACCCCTTTAAGCAACAGCGGTTGGAAGAAATTTTGGAAAGGCTTTGCACCACTTTTCTGGTGTACAAAAATGCAAGCTTCTTTTGAGCAAATATTTTTTCACGTGCAATGCATGTTAGAAAAATGAGCAAAGCCTATCTGAAGAAACCTCCTACTGCCCAATAGATTTACTGAAATTCATGACAAAAATTGATGTAAGTTAATGCTGAAATTTATGCCAGCTAATAGCACAGTGTGAGGTACATAGATAGACAAAGATGAACCAAATTTATTAAGAGGTGTGGGTGTCTCTTTAATTTAGCACTTTTTTTCATTGAATTTATTTCCCACCATAGGCGTGCTCCCACAGTAAGCTTTGATGGCATATCAATAGGTTATGCCACTTAAGTCTGATAGGTGCAGATCCCATCTCTAGAATTGGCCCCTATCTCTGGAACGGACCCCCGAAAATGTTGGCTCAGAATGAAGAGCTGATCATGGTTGTGCACAACTCTCTATTCTGTTCTATGGGAGGTCTGAGAATAGCTGAACATTCCGCTCCACTGTACTCAGAACTCCCATAGAATAGAATGAAGTAACTCTTCATTCTATTCTATAGAACCGCGACCGTCTCTCCTTTCTGTTTTATGGAAGTTCTGAGTACAGGTGACCGGTGTTTTCGGCTGTACTCAGAACCCCTATAGAACAGAATAGAGAGTTATTATCAAGCATAACCAGCTCTCCATTCTGAGCCTATACTTTTTGGGGCTTGTTCCCAGAGGTAGGACCCGCACATATCAGACTTTGATGGCATATCCTATCTTTGTGCCATCAAAGTGTATGGTGGGAACACCCCTTTAAGATGTATAAGCATAGAATTGTATCTTTTATAAATTGAGAAGTACCTGCTGCTGTTCCAGGATTTTGGCTCCACCACCATCAATGAGTCAATGTGCATTGGGACGGCTTTTTCAAGTTCTCCATTCTGAAGAGCACTGATAATTTTAGTTGCAATGTTCTGCAAGTTATCATAGACCAAAGGGGCATCCATAGCCATTTCTCCTGGTGGAACAAGGTCACAGATTTCCACAACAAGCACTTGTATTTGGCATTGTCTACTAGGGTCGACTTTAAGGGGTTGCTCAGAGTGACGTTTAACTCTTGATGTCTCCCTCTGTACTGTGGGGCAATGCCGCTTACGCTTAGAGTGGTTGTCCATCATGGCCTCTAATGTCTCAGCCCTTCCTCGTAAATTCTGCACTACTGTCACCTGAGATGGGGCAATGTTTAAAAATGTTGCCAGCTGCAATGGTATTTGATTGTGCAGGTCTGAATTTGTTCCCAAAGCCACATAGAAAAATAAGTGAATGGACAGATGGGTCCATATCTCCACTGGCTCGTGTCCTTGGAGAATGATGTACAATAAATTCTCCTTAAAACTAAAAAAACTTGATATTTGGTTGCCGGTTTGAAATTTGGGTTCAGAGTTATAGAATATCGTTGAATATTTCTGGCCTCTCCACACAATATAGAAACTATGTGGAACGTCATAAAACAGGGCCAGAATAAGTCTGGTAGAGTTCTGACAACCATTGAGATGGAGACTTATTGCTTTGGGACTGGGGCCATTAAAACACACTTTTGAAATTTTTTGAGCTGGTAAGATAGAGTAAAAAGTTTTTGAGGTTTTGTCACAGCACTGATTTTGAGAATTCTGTCCGCTGACAAACACTTGGACGAAGTTGTCAGTGATGGCTAAGACTGGCGAGATGGGTTTGGTGACTTCTGAGATGACTTCGAGGATGACGACTGTATGGTCAATCTGTTGACATATGTGAGCCTGAGCTTCAGAGTTGTAGGAGCAAAGACCATCCTTCTTGTAAATCCCTGAGAAGAAAATAATCATGTAGATATTAAAGGAGTTTTCTCACTACAATGATTAGCTTTCAACATGTAGGAAAGGGTATATGAAGACTTTTACTAAATACATTGCCCTCTTGAAATTGCACTGGTGAGATGATAAGAAAGATTTTATCTGCTCTGAGTGCACTTAATTATCTCTAGATTACTGTCCATATCTGCCTTACTTGTTAGGCAGAGAGTAGAGAGTGATGTAATCATGGTCGGATGGAGCAGAGACTTTATCTCTAACAAGATTAGATTGTTTACCTTTGATAATCACTTGTTTTCACTCCTTGGAGCTCTGTAGTATTGTTTATACAGATCAAATCTCCTGCACTTATGTCTGTAATGCTCAATTAGTTAAAGAAGAGCTGAATAGATGTAAAGGCTTACTTAAACTGATGAGACTGCCCGAACATAAAATAGTTATGAACAAGGATATGACAATAGACACTATTATTATAGACAGAAAACTTTAGTAGATCTGGTATGCTGAATAGTTACAGGAAAAAACTCTGAGAGTATATTTAAAACCGGAGGACTAATATTTCTATTTTTCCTATGTCATATGCTGTGTACATTTTGTATCCTATGTTATACGTTGTAAAAACTATAAAAGAAATAAAAATTTTCATGATTAAAAAAAAAAAAAAGAGCTGAATATGCTAATCACTGCTATACAACCACCCTCAGTCTGACTGCCTATGACTCTGGGAAACAGCATAGTGAGAAAACTCCTTTAAGAACCTTCTAGAACAACCCATAATTTATTCAGAGTATTCGTGTTAATGCCACCTTTGTTTTTGATCATCTTTAGATCCATCTACTAAGATAATAAGTAACGTCAGGTTTACATCTTTGTCAATAGTTTCGTTTGGACCTTCCATGGCAGAGTCTGTCAAAAGTTCTGGAAAAGATATCACAGCATGCTGCACTTTTTTGTGCATTAAAATGACGGACACCACAACGTAAAACCCAACAGATCCCATTTTAGTCAATTCAGTCCATCAAGCGCCATTGGTGTCCGTCATGACATGGATCTGGTTCTACCTCTGCAATGAAATCTCCAAAGCAAATATTAAATTGGCCTAATTTCCCTAATTGGCAATTATTGACACAAGTCATATCTGCGCAGAAATGTTTGATAATTTTTAAAAATTTTATATGAAAAGTGTATGGGATATAGTAAGAGTGGGTGTAGCCTCCCATAGCTCACCAGAAATTGGTGTAAATTATTCCGCAAATTCGCTCCTCTGACAAATGGAAAACCTAATGATGCACCAAATTTATTGGTAGTGTGCGCCACTTCATAAATTTAGAAAATTTTCCCCACTGAATTTTTAATTCCATTTTTAAAGTTTTGTTCAAACTTGTCCCTCTTCAGTTTGACAATGATTCAACAAAACTTGTGAAAAAATTAAGATACTGAATGTCCCAAACTCAATTTTTTTCTATAACCCTAATTTGAGTTTATGGTTAAGATTTTCTATTCGTTTTTTAAGGTTAACTTACCTCTTTGTGGTGCTCCCAATGCCATGTCACTTCTGGTTTGTGGACTGGACTTTGGGCTGAAAGTGACACCACATCAGGACCCCTACTAGGTCAAGAGCATCATGGAGAGGTAAGTTAAAACCCCATAAAAACCTTAATCTTTTGGTTAGGGTTATGATTAAGCTACATTTTTTGATGATTTGTGCCAAAATTTTATTTTGTGCCTACTTGTATTAAACTGAATTGAATTCGACATAGACCTGAATCCAAAGAGCAGTACAATTATTTTCAGAATCTGCAGAAATATCTATAATGCCAAATTTAAAGCAAATCCCCATCAATATTTACACAAGTTGACGAGGATTTGCTTCTGTAGATTCTTGTGATTCTTTTGTGGAAAATTTACTAGGAGTTAGCCTAGCCTAAATCTTAACAAAATTTATGGGATGAATCAAAAATTTCTTCCCTTATTCTGTACAAAAAAAAATGAAGATTTTTTTTATTTTATTCTTCTTTTCATTTATTTTTCTTTGTGCTTTTTATGATACCTGCAACCTCTTTTCTTCCTGGAGGTATTTAATCAGCATTTAAATGCGAGAGTCTCCTTCAGAGACTGAAACAGTTAACATGTTTTTGGTAGTTACATCAAGAGATTCTCTCACTTGGGATATTCTCCTGCCAATCCCAATTTTCTGCGGCCTGTTGATTTTGATCACTTTTAAATGAAACCCACACTGGCCTCAGTAATCATAATGTCATTTGCAATTTCCCACAAAACACATTTATCCGCTAAGTAGCACATTGAAAAAAGGAACTCCCTATGTACTCTCCCTGCAAAAGGCCTAATCGGATTACTTCATCATGAACCTCCAAGCAGGGGTTCTTGTAAGAGGTCTGCGAGGAAAAGAGACAATACTGAGGCCTGCTCACAGCTGATTCTCATAATGCAAGTGAAGACGAGACACCAAATGTAGCACGCGAAGGGCAAGAGCAAAACGACCCCCAGGCCTTTCCTCAAAGAGACTCTTCAGAGTGGATAAAAACCAATGAATTCAAAAAAGTGACCTGTGAATGCCGAGATGCTTCAAAAAATAACAACACTGTCTAGGTTCTGTTTCACGTTAAGAAAATTGAATCCAAACATTCATGTTTTCTTACCAGGTCTCCAGATTTGGAGCTATGGACCTTTATGTCAAGCATTGAAAAATAATGCTCAATGTGCTCAGAACATGGTATTTTTTTGGTATTAAAAATATAGAAATATTTGGTTGATCATAGAAGTTAGAGGACAGGCCAGATGTTCTCACTGTAGAAATATCTTTTCTGAGAGATCTGTCTTTAAACATATATGCTCAAATTGTCTGAATATGACTAGGCCTATGCCAGGACTACACAACTTGGCAGGATGTGGCGGCTAAAAACAACCTAGACCACCTGGAAATGTGCCCTGACCACTCCCTCCAGCCCCCGAACCACCCGAAAATAAACCAAACCGGGCAGTGATGCCAATTCTGGGGCTGCCTCGTCTCTTTGTTGGGCTCTATTAATCCTTTGATGGGCCTTATGTTATATAGGCCTGATCTAAGCAAACAAAAAGTGGGATTCAAGCAACCAAGTATTTGCTAGCATAGTTTGTCCCTTACTGGCTTTTCTCTAGACACAAGTTGTTTGATTTTTGTGTATTTTTCCATCTTTTACCTAATTATAAAGAATCTAGTTACAGTGGTGAGCATCATCACCTTCAGAATTGAATCATATTTCCAGCTTTAACCTGAACAGGAACAGCCTGAAAATAAAGTAGAAACTGAAGCTTTAAAAAGCCAAGCCTGTGACAGGCTTCTTAGTTATTTTGTTCTAGTCCAAAGTGTTCCAGTATAAAGGGTTACTCTGGTCACAAGCCGGCTGTGGTCCAGAAGCAGGCTGCCCCACTGCAACTGGGTAGAGGAGACTGGTAGACCAAAAACAGACTGTAGAACACTTTTCCAGCCACAACCAGAGGGAGTAAGTCCCAGTACAAGAACAAGTACAGAACACCACTTGGGTTGTGCAGATAGAGACAGAAGTCAGGCCTGAATAGAAACATTATTGTCCCAAACATATCGATATCCAACTGCTTATATCGTGTTCAGTATAACCATCAGCAATAGTCCATAAAAGAGTTTCTTCTTAGTTCCCTGTACTCTATTAGACAAACATAATCGACTATTTAAATATATTTTCTTAATTTATTCACTTCACAATAATCCAGATACTTTTCATATATCTCAAGAAATATAACAGCTGTGATATACTTATGATTTTACTGGTGAAATCGTCAATTTATCTCAAAAGATATACCGGTATATATAATACACTTTTGGATAGCAAGGAGACGCCATTGCCCGGCATCTCCTTGTTATCTGATAAACATACACGCCAGACCCCAGGCATGTGACATGTGTGGGGGAACAGTGAACCCTCACCATTCATGTCTGGATAGACATTTGAAGACCCACCTAGATCTAGGGGAATCTACAGGCTGTTTGCTTCTCTTTGTTTTGACATGTTTTATGTAAGGGCTAAGCCTCAAAGGTTGCTGCAGAAATGGAGCTCCTCTACATTTGTAATATGTGGAAGAACTGTATCCACATTCAAGTGATTGTGCAATGAAAAAAGTCTGCTACAACTGTGAGTCTATGTAATTCCTTCTTGCACCAAACCACCACACCTCTCATCCCATCATCAGCAGTAGTAGACCGCACCACATGGCCATCACTTACACTCTGCACATCTTAATAAAATAGAATATTTGTTCAGAAAATACATACCGGATAACTGTTATTGGTCAGATTTTGTCCAGGTATATGTAATAAGGCCTACAGAATTATCGAATATCACCATAGCACAAAGTACACATTAACAAGTAGCTGGAGTCAGGGCATACCTGGTATTGATAGAATGTGCCCCAACCATCTAATGTCAGGAAACTTTTGTTATCCCTGGTGTTTTTTGTAGTCCATGGTGAGCTGGTGTTCTTTGTAGTCCTTGGTGGTGTAGTGCACATTCATAATCCCTGGTGCAATATGTTCTACTTTGACATAACACAAGTCCATGATACTAAACATATTGTGAGAAGGCACGAGGTGGCGTTATTGATGGTCGATACGTGTCACCGAGGTTTCTGATCTCGGTGAAGTAAAGCCTGTTAGCCGTACGTCAGTATCGATATGGTACTGACATTTGTTTTGTTAGTATGACGCTGGATAGCAGTCGATCTGGGTCATGCCTTACGGGAGCAATTCAAAGAGCATGGTGGGTGGATTGCTCCCGGGCATCCGGGCCTGGTTTTGAGGCCTACTTAAGGCAGGAAGTTTGGGGGGATGGGGGGTTGGTGGGTCTTTCCAGTCAGAAGTTGCCTGACTGGGACAAGACGAGGAAGTTTGAGCTGCAGCCTTCCGTCCACTGGATACCACATACCCTGATCTAGGTGGGGAAAAACACCTAAGAACTGGGGAAAAACACCTAAGAACTGCTGGACTTACAGAGACTGTGAGTTATCTACACGGACTGTGTATTTGTTTTTGTGTTGGGCTGAAGTTAAGCCCGTATGCTTTTCTTTTTCTTGGCTTTTCCCAATCGGTGGCTGAATAAAGGCCAAGAGACTTAAAAACGTACACTGTGAACAGTGTGTTTTTGCTACCGGTGAGCTACATCCCCACAAGTGGTGGAGGACGCGCGCACAGATCCGCTGTGTATGTCCTGGGTCAAAGCTACAACTGCGAATATGGAGGAGCTGATTAAGCACCTGGTTCAAGCGAATCTGCAGCAGCAGCAAGCCACAGCGCAGCAGCAGAAAGCTCATGGGGATGCCATGCAGGCGCAGAGACAAGCCACAGAACAGCAGCAGAGGGCTCATACTGAAGCCCTGCAGGCGCAGCAAGCTACGAACCAGCTGCTGATGCAACAGATGGCCATGTTAACGGAGCCATGCGGCCCGGGAAACTCCACTCCGCCGTCACGTGATGAGGGACATCGGGCCAGGAGGACCGCAGGGAAGCCCTCCAGAAGATTGACTCCGGAAGATGAAATCGAGCGTTTCCTCACCGTGTTCGAAACGAGTCGCCGACCGGGAGGCACTACCCCCGGGAAAGCAATGGGCTGAGGTGCTGTGCCCCTTATCTGACTGGAGCCCCAAAAGGCCTACTACGACCTCGCCTTACAGGACGCTAAGGAATATTCCAAATTAAAAGCGAGATCCTAGCGCGTCTTGGGTTACTTAGGGGCCCCGGGCTCAGAGGTACACCAGTGGGCATACAGTAAGGCCAAACCTCCGAGGTTGCAGCTATTTGACTTATTACATCTGGTCCAAAAATGGCTGCAGCCTGAGATATGCTCCCCAGCGCAAATGGTGGAGCGTGTGGTTAGGGACCACTTTATGCCCCTCGCTGCCGCCATTCTGTGCAGTGCTGGGTGGCGCAGGGTGATCCGCAGACGCGGATGACCTAGTGGGACTGGTAGAAAGGTTCCACGCTATGGAGAGGTCGCTGGGGGCCCAGGAAACCTGAAATCCCTGTAACTGGGAGGGCCGGAGAGACTGGGACGTACAGAAGCCAGGAGCCAGACTCCCCGGGAGGATCGCGCCAAGGCCAGGGGAGGCCCAACCCGGTGCCAAAAGGAATGACCAGAGATATTGTGAAATGGAGATTCGGGGACCGGGACATATAGCGGCTCAGTGCCCCCTCACGACGGAGCCCATGGACTGCTCTGCAACCCGCCGCAGTTCCCTCTTTGCACATTCCAGCGTGCAGCGCTGTGTCAACCAATGGGGGGGAACCCCAGATGTGTAAACTTACAGTGAAGGGCACCATGGTCTCGGGATTACTGGACTCAGGAGTTTAGTCACTCTCATATCGGCCTCGCTCCATATGTGTTGGTCCCTGGGAAAAAATTAGGGGTCACGTGTATTCCACGGACACAAGGGTTTACCCAGTGGCCCGGGTTAAACTTGAGACAGGCTGGGGTACCCTGCAAAACAATGTTGGAGTGGTGCAGGGTCTATTGCACGATTTTGATTGTGGGCCGTGACTGTCCTCTGTTCTGGGACCTGTGGCGAAAAACCGTCCTGCCAAGTCCCACACGGTGCCTGGACCAGGCCGCTGGGGGGAACATGAGACAATTCCAGAGTTCCCTTTTTCAGTCCTGTTGGGAGATAATGAGGAAGAGGTCTCATCGGACGAGCCTCTCCCGAGTTGAAGGTATCTAGACAAAATTTTGGTACCGCCCAACTTCAGGACTTGACCCAAAAGGGGCCCGGAAAATGTGACGGTTCTCAACGGGAAATACCCCGGGTGTTGGGGGCCAGAGCGGTTTCCGCATTTTGCCTGAATCAAGACCTGTTGTATCGAGTCCCAAAACCCGGGGATAAAGTGGTAGAGCAGTTATTGGTTCCGGGTCTCTATAGGCGTATGGTCCTGGATATGGGCCCACACCCATGTGTTAGGGGGCATTTGGGTTTGCAGCAAAACGCTCGAGAGGATACTACAAGCGTTTCTATTGGCCAGGGTGTTACCGGGAGAATTAGGGGAATTTTCTGCCAATGTGTCCCACCTCCAGGTCACATCCCCGTAGCACATTTTCCGTAGCCCTCCTGGTCCCTACCAATCATTGAGGCCCCCTTTTGATAGGATAGCGATGGATCTGGTAGGGCCTTTGGGTAAATTCAGCGAGAGGTCACCAGTAACTTCTGGTCATTGCTGATTACGCCATCCGTTACCCAGAGGCCATCCCTCTCGGGAACCCCTCATCCCGTAATATTGCCGTGAGCTGTTCTATGTCTTCTCCCCACAGGAATTCCCAAGGGAGATCTTAACGGATCAGGGAACACCATTCATGCGAAGGTAATGAGGGAGCTGTGTAAGGTGTTGAAAGTTACGCAGTGCGCACTTCATCTACCTCCTCAGACGACGGTCTCGTAAGCGGTTTTAACAACCCCCTAAAGGGCCCCTTTGCTGGGGAAAAGTGGTAGAGATGGATGGGCGGGATTGGACTGCCTTCTTACCATACCTGCTGTTCTCAATTAGAGAGGGACCCCCAGTCCTCCACAGGGTTCTCACCCTTTGAGCTTTTGTATGGGAACATACCTAGAGACTCTTAAAATGTGGCCAAGGAAATTGGGAGAGTGAAAGGGCACCCCCATAGGAGCATCTTCTTCAAGCACAAGAAGCGCAGGCCCGGGGGTCATAATAGGTCCGCAAAGGGTAAGGCACTTTAACCCGGAGGACAGGTACAGTATTAGTACCCACCCTTGAAAGCAAATTTTCTCGAAAGTGGCAGGGCCCCTACGAGATAGTTGAAAAGGTGGGGGAGGTGAATTAAAGGTCCACCAGCCGAAAGAGGAAACCCTTTCAGATTACCAAAATAAATTTATAAAACCCTGGAAGGAGAAAGGCCTCCTGAGGTTCTTTCCCTTTGGGGCAAAAACAGAGCCGACATAGAAGCCGTAAAAATCTCAGAGACCCTATTCCCCCCTCCCAAAAGCAACAATGTAGGGAATGCTGCAGAGAAATCGAACCTGTTTCCGATACCCCTTGTCCCTACCCATGTAAATAGAGCATGAGATCCTCACAGACCCAATGTGAGAGTAAACCTGAAGCCCTATAGAGTCCCCGAGGCCCGCCGGGAGGTCATTTCCAAAAGAGGTGCAGAAAAATGCTAGAACTAGGGTGACGAGAGGTCCAAGAGTGGATGTCCAGCCCCATAGTGCTAGTGGCCAAAAGCCAAACCGGAAGAATGGAGATTCTGCAATGATTATCGCAGACTCAATGAAGTAAACCACAGTGGATGCCTACCCCTATGCCTCGGTTTGATGAATTAATCGAAGCAGTTAGGCCGGCAGGTATATTACACACTTACCTCACCAAGGGGTATTGGCAGATCCCCCCCTCAAAGGAAGCTAAAGAGAAGACTGCTTTCCTTTTACTCCTGATGGGTTATTCACTATGTCAGAAATGCCTTTTGGATTGCCCGGGGGCCCCCGCCACTTTTCAGAGGGCTATGGATCAAGTGCTGCCCGCATAGGAGATTTCACGGCCGCTAACCCAGATGACATTGTGATCTTTAGTCAGACTGGGAAGCCATCTTGGGAAAGTCCAGGCTGTGGTAATGCTTAAGGAAGGCGGGGTTTAAAAATTTTAAACCCAACAAGTGTGCCCTAGGGATGGAGGAACCAGATACCTGGGGAACATAGTGGGGAAGGGAAAATCAAACCCCAATTTAAAAAGTAGAGGGGATCCAGAAGTGGCCCCGTCCCCTCACCAAAAAGCAGGTCAAGGGCGTTTCTTGGTATTGTGGGCAACTTAAAAGACGGTTTGTCCCAAAGTTTCATGGAAATAAGCCGTCCCTTGGAACTGACTTAACAGGGCACGAAAGTCAACGTTGGAAAAATGGTCCCCTGAGGCAGAGAAGGGCTTTCCAGGAGCTCAAACAGGCCCTAGTAGGACAAACCAGTGTTTTGTAGCCCCGGACTTTCCCAGAATTTGTGGTCCAAAACCATGCTCGAGGTGGGATTTGGAGCCGTTATGTCTCAGATAGATAAATGGGGAAGAGCAAACCCCGTGACTACCTAAGTAAGAAAATGTCCGCCTCCCCGGCAGAACGGAATTTGCCATCATTGAGAAAGAAATGTCTGGCCATAAAGTGGGCATTGGATTCCCTCAGGTACTACCTTTTTGGAAGGAAATTCAGGCTAGAGTCCGACCATGCCCCACTCATGTGGATGCGGGAGAAGAAGGGGGAAAAATGCCCGGGTTACCCCTGGTTTCTTGCCCTGCAGGATTTTGCGTTCACAGTAGAACATAGGCCGGGCAAGCAGCAGGGAAACGAGATGCCCTCTCAAGAGTGCACAGTCTGGTGGCAGACGGTGCCCAAACCCCCGGCTTTTGGGGAAGGGGTGGGGTATGTGAGAAGGCACGAAAGGGGGCGTTTTTGATGGTCGATACGTGTCACCCCAGGTTTCTGATCTCGGTGAAGTAAAACCTGTTAGCCGTACGTCAGTATCGATATGGTACTGACATTTGTTTTGTTAGCATGACTGCTGATAGCAGTCGATCTGGGGCAGGCTTTACTGGAGCAATTCAAAGAGCAGGGTGGGGGGATTGCTCCAGGCATCCAGGCCTGGTTTTGGGCCTACTTAAGGCAGGAAAATTTGGAGGATGGTGTGGTGGTGGTTCTCAGTCAGAATTTGCCTGACTGGGACAAGACGAGGGGAAATTTGAGCTGCAGCCTTCCGTCCACTGGATACCAAAATACCCTGATCTAGGTGGGGAAAAACACCTAAGAACTGCTGGACTTACAGAGACTGTGAGTTATCTACACGGACTGTGTATTTGTTTTTTGTGTTGGCTGAAGTTAAGCCCGTATGCTTTTCTTTTCCTTGGCTGTACAATCGGTGGCTGAATAAAGGCCAAGAGACTTAAAAACGTACACTGTGAACAGTGTGTTTTTGCTACCGGTGAGCTACATCCCCACAATATAAATATAAAAAAAATCAAGAATGACTTTACTATTTAAACCATGTTATAGATTGATCCCTTATCAGTCAAAATTTATGAAACAGTCCGGGTACAAGGCCCTATTCACATTGTGCTTTGACTTTACATTGGTAGTTTCCATCAGGATACAATTCAACAGGTTTTTTCGATGTTTACTGCTCCGGAACCTTAGGACATTTTTTTTTTTGACTGGCACATAAAATGTATGCCACCATGAAGTAAACCAAACATATCCCAAAAGAGACTATATTTGATTTATAAGACCCCATGGTTCCATTGTGATAGACATTGTCATACCTTTTTTTTCAGTGACCCAATATATACTGGCAACAGATGGTCGAAATAGTATGAATGAGGCCTAAGAATGTTCTACAAAATGTGGTAGTTAATGGCTCTGAAGGAAAGTTGACACGGCTTATTTTGGGGCACATTTCGCCGCGTATTATTGCGCTTAATACGCGGGGAAATGCGCCCCATAATTACGGTAATCCATAGCTCTCATAGAGAACTATGGATTACGCCTCGTCCCCCCGAGCATAAAATCCGATCGTATGTCTATGGGGCCGGCGGGCTGCCCCCCCCTGTGCTGCGGGAGTGCACGGATTAGCGTGAGCTCCCGAAACCCACTATGTATTGCGGCGCGTAATGTACACGCCACAATACATCTTGTGAACATACCCTAAGAAGTCACCCATAGACCTCATGCACCATAACAAGTTCTGCCTTGGTTTTGGTATTTTTAACCATTAAAAATGAAGAAAATCCCAAGAATACCTCTGACAGGTGCTCTTAATGACACTGTGAACTAAGAATAACTATGCTGGAATATGATTTGAAAAGTATGATACTCCTAGGTCATGGTATAAAAAAAGTCTTTATGCATAAAAAAATCTAAAACCAAGAAAAAAATATTTATATGACTTCTATAAATAATAATAAAATCAAAAAAATCAGAAAAGCTAGTTAAAAGTAATAAAAGGATAAAAAATACTAAAAAAAACTCAAATAAAATCAAAAACAAATTTTATGTAAGATTTATGAAATCACAAATAAGATATAGAAATAAAAGTATAAAAGTGAGTTACAAAAATTAAAAATACTATAAAAAAAAGAATCATATTGTAAGGGTTCGGTGGATTCGCTGGACCACCGCAAGCGATGATAGTTAAGCCACGCCAGGGAGTGGAGTCTAAGTAGCCCCCGGTATTCACCAGAGCCCGCTGCAAAGCGGGATGGACTTGCTGCAGCGTGAGGCTACCAGGTCGCTACCCCTGACGTGACTTGCTTGCGATGGCGGCCGGGGTACTGCATGGTACAGAATCATAACCCAGAGATGGGGACAGGCAGGAGGTCAGGGCAGGCGGCAGAGGTTCGTGGTCAGAGACAGGCAAACGGTCAGGGCAGGCGGCAAACAGGCACGGTCAGGAAACGTAGCGGAACGGACTGGTACACGGGTAATCAAACAGAACGCCAAACTCTCTCTAGACAAGGAAACGCACGCCAACAATCTGGCAGAGAGTGCAGGGGGCGTAAACCTTATATAGGACCAGCGGCCGGCAATTGACTAAATTACTGGTGCACTGGCCCTTTAAATCCAGACCAGCCGTTGCGCGCGTGCCCTAAGCAGCGGGTACGCGCGCAGCGGCCGGGACAGGCAGGAGCAGCATTCACAGGAGCGTGGACGGGTAAGTGAGCTGGCGCCGGGACCCGAGCAGCAGGGGGATGGTCACGGGCAGCCGCGGCACCCGCGCTGGACCCCTGCAGGCAGGGGGGCGGCCGCGGGGGGCGACGGCACCCGCGCCATCCCCCATGACACATATAGTATCAAAAATAAATTTTATATAATATAAAGGAAATAATTAACTAAATATAACAATAAAAGTCTGAAGTCAGTTAATAATAAAATGATCAAAATAATAAAATAAATAAATCAAAGTAAGAAATAAATTTTATATATAAATAGACACACATATATGTAATTTTTTTTACATCCTTATCATCATAGTACACACCGTAAAATATAATTTTTTAATATAATACAGCATTTAATGGCACGGGAAAGGTACATGTTATTTTTCCGCCCTGAAACTACCCCCTCTGTGATTTCTTATGATACAACGGCGTTGTGTTGATGTTCACAGGCTGCTTTAAAACTGTCAGGCCTAATGCACAAATGCAATTTCGGACTCTCGCCATAAAGTGAAGAAGCCATCACCTCGCTACCATCTGTTTTGGGCTGCACGGTAATTTCACTGGACGAGCAGAACAAGAAACGAATGCCACACTCAGCTCTGAGCTGTGGATATAATGAGATTTGAAAGGGAAGTCCCGGACGTTACAAATCAGAGCCATATGTGACTATTTCCTGTGTCAGTTCCTTTCTCATAACCAGCACAGGGATTCTTTTTTTTTACTTTTTTGTCCTTTTTTTTTTCCCTCTCATGACCCCACACCATGACTCTGAAATCTTTCATGGCTGCTTATAGGCCTCAGGCCTTTCCAAGGCAGTTGCATAAATAAATGGCTTTGACAGCAAGCATCATAAGAGTTTGTGGTAATGCGTGCTCACCACAAGTGCTTCTACAGCCAGGCACCAAGGAGAGGGGAAAATTGAATGAGGTTCTGCTATAACTACTTTAAACAAAAAAGTTCCTTGACAAGTAGTGAAAGAATTAAGTCAAATAAACGTGAATTATGTGACAACAAAAATTGTCTATTTTTTTTTCTAATTGATCGAAAATCTAAAGAATAGAAAAATAGTCCCTAAAAAAAAAAATGCCTCTCAGGTAAGAAATGTTTGGATCTTTCTTTTTCTTTTTCTTTACCTTTTAATTAGAATTTTTTTTTACTTCATGGGAAAGATACAATTCCCTAAAGACTTGAATTAAGAATAAACAGCTGCCGTAACAAGTCAACGGCGGATCGTCTGTAAGTTATTGTTAAATAAACATTTGTAGTGTGATCAGATGACTGGTCGACCATTTAGACACATGTATGAATTTAATCAAGTGGGTAATCAAAACAAGTTTAGCAAACTACTTCCTGTATATGTAAGGAACTTCCTGTACAATTCGGGAGAACTACTATAGGTCTGAAGAACATATTACAGAAGACTTCTGTTAATTTTTCTTTTACTGTCAAGGTGTTATCCAGATGACCCGCAAGCACCGTGGCAGTATACAGTGGAGATGGAGACAGGGAGCCCCTCAGAGTCACTTGTGCAGATGGCCCGCAGCATGCTGATTTGCCTGGCTAGTGACAGCTGAGTAGTCACCATCCGACAGAGGGATGACTTCTGGCTCTCCACTCTATTGGACCCTCGTTACCAGTCCAAAATGGGAGCCTTTTTCCCAGCTATTGAGAGGGAGGACAAACTCAAATACTATAGAGAAATCCTCTGTAGTCAGTTGGCCGCTGCCTATGTGCAGCATCATGCATCCTCTGACAGGTCTGACCGGGGGGTTCCTCAGCGCTTATGTACCACTGCCGCGGCTGCTGGGGAAGGTGGGGGGGTAGGAGTAGTACCAGCTCCATCAGCAGCAACCTAAGTCTGGAGTCGCTGATGAGCAGCTTCCTTCACCCGCCTAGTAATAAGGGCACTCGCCAGCAGCAGCAGGACCTGGAGCAGACCCTGTACCAACAGGTGGTGGCCTACTTGGACAGCACTCTGCCACCCCAGTAGTGCTGGACTACTGGGCAGCCAAACTGGATGTGTGGCCGCAACTTGCCGAGTTTGCAGTGGAGAAGCTGTAGTGTGGCATCAGAGAGGGTGTTCAGTGTGGTGGGGGCCATCGTTACCCCAAGGAGAACCCGCTTGTCCATGGGAGATATGGAACAACTGACCTTTGTCAAGATCAATCAGGCGTGGATCGGCCAGGATTTCCACACACCAATGCCTTAGGCGTCAGATTACATCATCCATGATGCCTCACCCAAACTGTGAGAAATGAGTCTGGGTTCAAACTACCTGCCTCAGCCACTATTCTGATGCTGCCACCCGCCTGATGCCACACATCTGCTGCCAGTTTCTCCATCTGCCTACCACCATCTTTACCAGGGACTGGTATTGCCACCCACCTCCACACTCTGTCATTGTGCCACTACATGACCTCATGCTGCTGCTGCTGCTCTGTTGCTGGTGCCGTGACCTCCGCACTGTGTCATTGTGCCACTCTCTTACTTCATGCTGCTGCTGCTGTGGTTGCTGCTGCTGCGGTCACCTCCACACCCTGTCATTGTGCTACTCTCTGACCTCATGCTGTTGCTCCTGCCATCACCCCCACGCTCTGTAATTGTGCCACTCTATAGCCTACTCCTGTATTTGCCCCCTCCAGAATTTGTCATTGTGCCACTGTCTGACCTCATGCTGATGCTGTGGCTGCTGCCGTGACCTCCACACTCTGTCATTGTGCCACTCTGTGGCCTACACCTGTTGGTGCCACCTCCACACTCTGTCATTGTGCCACTGTCTGACCTCTTGCTGCTGCTGTTGATGATGTCATCTCCACACTCTGTCACTGTGCCACTTTGTGGGCTCCTGATGTTGCTGCCACCTCCACACTCTGTGATTGTGCCACTCTGTGGCCTACTCATGCTGCTGCCAAGTGACCGCTGTCTCACTGGAACACCCTGTGGTTTCCTAATTTTCTTTCCTCCCTCATCACTCTGACGTTGCCATTATGTTTAGTTTTCCCCTTCTTTTCACCTGTCAGAAGGAATGGGAAGGATCAGGATTGTCTAGCCAAAAGCAGGAGGGGATACAGAACACAAAAGACATGCAAATATCCCATTTACTGGTCATCTCGGTTTTGGATCAACTCCTGTTTGTTTTTGGCCTGAGCAATACTGATGGATTATTGACCAATTGAAAGCGGACACTGACGGATGAAAAGAAGGGCAAAATGATCAGAGATGTCAACGCAAAATTACTGCCGACGCCCTCTCCACTCTTTCGGGGGGGCCTCTACATGTATCAGCGTTTAACAGAACAGGTTCTGTCATATTCTGTGATGGTTTAAAGTTCTGCCCTCATGGAGTGACCCCTGCTGTGACGTCCCCTTACTGTGCTGTGATCTGTGGCGGCTCCAGTAACCTACTACTGTGTTCTTTGACGCTGTGGTAGGATCTTAGCCCTCAGCTTGTTTTTTTCCAGCTGGCGCTACCATGACTTTATCAGGCTGCATTTCTGCTTCAGTTTTTTGGTCAGTTTTGCCCCTGTAAGTGCCCAGGGAATTTTAGCGTGAGACGATCCTAAGAGCGGCGGCAGTCATGTGCGTGTCATACTAAAACACAACATTGTATGAAGACCAAACCAAGCTCCCTATGCATATTTAAGCATGGCACAACATTCTACAGCACCCTGCAGGCTCGGTGCAGCCTGGAAATAGCTGTTTTTTAACGCGATTCATCCCAAAGTAATTCAGACCGAAACAAATTTTGTCGGAAAATTCGCGAAGTCGGCAAACCAAATTTTTGAGAAATTCACCCATCTTTAGCTGTTCATTTTGCTTTTACTTTCAGGATATTATCCATGTTGGCTGCAGTTATCTACAATATATTGAATTTAATCAAGTGGGTTATCAAAACGATTTGGACTAACTACTTCCTGTATATGTAAAGAACTGCCTGTATAATTCGGGGAACCTACTGTAAATCTACAGTAAAGAATGGAAAACTTCTTAAAAACTGTTCATCTTTCTTTTACTTTCAGAGTGTTATCCAAAAATGCTGGCTGCAGTGTTTTCAATATTTTTGAGTGAATTTTATCATTTTACTTATCAGAGCAAGTAAACTACTTCCTGTATATTTAAGGAACTTCCTGTACAAATCAGGGAAACTCCTTTGGCCTGAAGAATGTGTTACAGATGACATTTTAAAAGAAGTTAATTTATCTTTTACAGTCAAGGTGTTGCCCAAATATGTTAAACGCAGTATTTATGAGTCAATTTATTCAAGTGGGTTATCAAAACAAGTAATACTACTTCCTGCATATGTGAAGAACTTCCTGTACTATCTTTGAGAACTAATGTAGGACTTATGAATGCTTTACGGGAGACTTATTAAAAGCTGTTGATTTTTCTTGTACTTTCAGGATATTATCTATGTTGGCTGAAATTTTCTATGACATATTTGAATAAATTTAGTTAAGTAGGTTATCAAAACGAGTTTAACTTCCTGTATATGTAAAGAACTTCCTTTACAATCCGGGTTAACTTGTGTAAGTCTAAAGAATGCTTTACAGAAGACTTCTTAAAAGCTGTTCGTTTCTTTGCCCACTAAGATGTTATCCAAAAATAATGACTGCAGTTGTTTAGGATATTTTCGAGGGAAATTAACCAAGTGAAATATAAAAACAAGCTTAACTAATTACTTCCTGTATATGTAGTGAACTTCCTGTACAATCCAGGAGAACTACTATAGGTCTGAAGAATGTTTTACAGACGACTTCTTTAAAGCTGTTCATTTTTCTTTTAATGTCAGGGTGTTATCCAAAAATGTTGTATTTGTGAGTGAATTTAATCAAGTGGGTTATCAAAACAAGTTTAGCAAACTACTTCCTGTATATGTAAGGAACTTCCTGTACAGTCCGGGAAGACTACTATAGGTCTAAAGAATGTGCAATAGCAGATTTCTTTAAAGCTGTTCATTTTTCTTTACGTCAGGGTGTTATCCAAAAATGTTGTATTATGAGTGAATTTAATCAAGTGGGTTATCAAAACAAATGAAACTACTTCCTATACACGAGAAGAACTTCCTGTATAATCTGGATGAACTACTGTAGGTCTTAAGAATGCATTATGGGAGGCTTATTAAAAGCTTTTGATTTTTCTTTTACTTTGAGGATATTATCCATGTTGGCTAAAATTTTCTATGACATACATCAGTGAATTTAATCAAGTGGGTTATCAAAACGAGTTTAACTCTACTTATTGTATATGTAAAGAACTTCCTGTACAATCCGGGGAAACTACTGTAAACCTAAAGAATGGAAAACTTCTTAAAAGTTGTTCATCTTTCTTTTACTTTCAGCATGTTATCCAAAAATGTTGGCTGCAGTGTTCCCAATATTTGAGTGAATTTTAGAATTTTACTTATCAGAACAAGTAAACTACTTCCTGTGTATATAAGAAACTTCCTCTACAAACCAGGGAAACTCTTTTGGTCTGAAGAATGTGTTACAGAAGATTTTAAAAGCAGTTCATTTATCTTTTAATGTCAGGGTGTTACCCAAAAATGTTGAACGCAGTATTTTTTAGTGAATTTATTCGAGTAGGTTATCAAAACCAGTAAAATTACTTCCTGTATATGAGAAGAACTTCCTGTACTATCTTTGAGAACTACTGTAGGACTCACGAATGCTTTACTGGAGACTTATTAAAAGCTGTTGATTTTTCTTGTACTTTCAGGATATTATCCTTGTTGGCTGAAATTTTCTATGACATATTTGAATAAATTTAATCAAGTGGGTTATCAAAACGAGTTTAACGCTGTTTCCTGTATATGTAAAGAACTTCCTGTACAATCCGGATAAGTCTAAAGAATGCTTTACAGAAGACTTCTTAAAAGCTGTTCTTTTTTTTACCTCTAAGATGTTATCCAAAAATAATGACTGCAGTTTTTTAAGATATTTTTGAGGGAAATTAACCAAGTGAAATATCAAAACAAGCTTAACTAATTACTTCCTGTATATGTAGTGAACTTCCTGTACAATCTGGGGCAACTATTGTAGGTCTAAAGAATAGAAGATCTATTGAAAGCTGTTTATCTTTCTTTTAATTTCAGGGTGTTGTCCAAAAATTATGGCTGCAGTTTTCTATAATATTTTGAGAGAATTTAATAAAGTGGGTTAATTTGAATAAATTGAACTACTTCCTGTATATGTAAGGACCTTCCCGTATAAACTAGAGAAACTACTGAAGGTTTGAAGAATGCTTTGCCAAAGAATTTTTAAAATAATTTATTTTTCTTTTATTGTCAGGGTGTTACCCAAAAATAATGAACACCATATTTGTGAGTGAATTTATTCAACTGGGTTATCAAAACAAGTAAAACTACTTCCTGTATATGTGAATACTTCTTACACTATTTTGGATAACTACTGTTGGTCTTAAGAATGATTTTTGGGAGTTTAAAAGCTGTTCCTTTTACTTTCAGGATATTATCCATGTTTGCTGTAGTTTTCTATGACATATTTTTGTGAATTTATTCCAGTGGGTTATCAAAACAAGTTTAACTACTTCCTGTATATGTAAAGATCTTCTTGTACAAACTGGGGAAGCTACTTTAGGTCTAAAGAATGCTTTATGGAAGGCTTCTTAAAAGCTGTTCATTTTTCTTTTACTGTCAGGGTGTTTTCCAAAAATGTTGATCACATTTTCTATGCTATTTTTGAGTGAGTTTAATCAAGTGGGTTATCAAAACAAGTAAAACTATTTTTTGTATGTGTAGGAAGTTTCTGTACAATCTGGGGAAACTATTGTATGTCTTAAGAACATTTCCTGGAAGCTGTTCATTTTTCTTTCACTTCTAAGGTGCTATGAACCACGCAGTGGCCCCCACACCAGACTGCGGACATGCTCATATCCCACAGGTCACCACTCCAGTATACTCACCTCTCCTTGCTCCTGCTTCTCTGCACGCCTATGCAGTGCACCGGCACACATGTTCCTGCTTTATAGGGCGCATGCGCTGTTTCTGTTAAATTTCAAGCTCCAGGGCGATGTTAATTAATTGCTGGGCGCTGACACTATATCTTGTCTTCATTCCCTGTTTTCCTTGCCAAATCTTTGGTGCTCATGCCCATAGATAAAGCATTGTATTCATGTTCCTTCCATTGCCGTGTGTCAGTTCTCCTGCTCTGTACTTTTGACCTTATTGTCTGCCACCTGCCCTGACCTCTCCACCTGTCCCTGACCACACCTTTGCCTACAATTATGTACTATGTACACTGGCCACCTCCACCAGCAAGTCATGTCAGGGGTAGCGAACTGGGAGTCTCCCGCAGCACAATTCCATCCAGCTTTGATGCGGGCACTGGCGAAGACCAGGAGGCTCTTTAGGGCATGTCCTCACGGTACGGGTTTGCGGCCGGTTTTTCAGACGGTTTGCGGTTTTGCAGACCATCTGAAAAACCGGCCACAAACTAGCACAACAGGCTTCTATGGAAAAGGTTTTCCGCCCGCGGTCCGCCCGAGAAACATTGTGCATGCACATTCTTCTGTCCCGTTTTTCGGACAGAATATGTGCATGTCAATAGGAAGGAGGAGGGCTTTTCTCCGCTCATTGCGGAGAAAAGCTGCTCCTCCCCCACTGCAGCTGTGGGGACGGCACACAAACCGGACAAATATTGGCGAATATATTGTCCCCTGTAGATAATATGTATTTTTGGCCCTGTAGGTAGATAGGTGGGTATAAAGCCCTCTGTAGATGACCGGTATATCTGCCTTCTCTATGTACAATATATAGGTATATATGATCCCTGTAGGGAGATAGGTGGGTATAAAGGTACATGCACTGCTGAGGCACCATGACCTACCTAAAGCTTCTTCAGCTCTCCTTGTCTCTGTCTTTGCTTCTACTCTCAATGCTTCTGCTCTTCTTGCCTCTGAATCAGGAATGGCACTTCAGAGGCAGGTAGGCAGGCTGCCTGCCAAGAATGTAGGTAGGTGGAGACTAGTGGGGAGGGAGACGTGCCTGCCAATTTGCTGCTCACACAGTTCAGGCAAGCGGCAAGATGAACTCACATGATATCTCGCCGCTTGCCCTCTATGTAAAAATGTTCCTTGGAGCTCAGTCCAAGCTCAGTCAGAAACAACGGGCCGGATAACACAAGGTGGGGGGCCGGATTCGGCGTGTGGGCCTTGCGTTTGACACCCATGGTCTAAAGGATGGAAGACTTATTAAAAGCTGTTCATTTTAATGCTCATTTTACTTTCAAGATGTTATCCAAAAATGGCTACAGTTTTCTACAATATTTTTGAGTTATTTAATCAATTGACTTATTAAAATAAGTTTAACTACTTCTTCTATAGTAAGGAACTTCCTGTACACAACGAGGAAACTACTGTAGGTCTGACAAATGCTTTACAGAACAGTTTTTAAGAGCAGTTTATTTGTATTTTACTGTCAGGGTGTTATAAAAAAATGTTGAACACAGTATTCTATGAACTTTTTGAGTGATTTTTATCAAGTAGATTGTCAAAATAATTTAAACTACTTCCTGTATATATAAGGAATTTCCTGTACAATCTGAGAAAACTACTATAGGTCTTAAGAATGTTTTATGGACAAACTTTTAATATCTGTTTATTTTTCTATGACCTACAAGGTGTTATCCAAAAATATTGACTGCAATTTTCTATGAGTGAATTTAATCAAGTGGTTTATCAAAACAAGTAAAACTACTTCCTGTTTATGTAAGGAAATTCCTGTACAATCTGTGGAAACTATTGTAGGCAGTGCCAGGTCAAGGCATTTTGGTACCATAAGTAAATAAGGCAAATGATGCTCTCTCATCCTTCCAAAAAAAAATCTGATGGATGGCACTACTAGCTACTCCCGCCTCTGCTAGAAGAAATGGGAAAAAGACACAATTGTGCCATCCTTTTTTGGAGGTACAGTATAAATGATATGTTATCTTTGTTCTGCGAGTCAGTATGGTTCCGATGATGTTTTAAAATTTGTTTTGTAGTGCATTTTCTAAGAGTCATAACTTTTTAAAAATTTTCTGTCAGCTGAAGAGTTGTTTTTATTGCTACCATTTTCGGATACTTGAGGCTTTTTGATAATAGTTTAATCCAATTTTTGGGAAGGCAATGCGACGAACAAAAAATCTACAATGTTGACTTGGGTACTTTTTATGGTGTTTACTGTGCGGATCAGACTTTTAGAGATGCAGCGATACCAATTTTGTTTAATATTTTTGTTGCTTTGGGTTTTTTTTATTTATAAAATGGGAAGAAAGACACAATTCAACCTCAAATGTCTTTCTTTTTTTTTACTGTTTAATTTTGTTTATCACTTAACTATTAGGGGGCACACTTATTCTGTACTATACTATACTATACTTTTCTACAATACTAATATATAGCAGAATAGTGTTCAGTTACAATTCTCCTATAAAAATAGCCGCTGGTTTCTGGCAGGGTGCAATAGGGAACGTAAGATGGCAAGCTTGGGGTCCTCATAAGCCTCTTGGCTGCCCTGACTGCACCCTGTTATTGCATCGCATGATAGCTAATCGGGAGATAGGAAGGGTTTCCCCCTCCTACGTAACTGCATAGATGCTGTGGTTCTGTTAATTGCGGCATCTAAGTAGTTTAATGGCCAGGACCAAAGTTATCTCCAGTCCCGGCCACTGAAGCAGGTGCAGGGAAAATGACAGCCAACCCCAAAGTAATGGAGACACTTATTTCCGGGGGCCGCTCTACACCTTACTAATTTTACTAACAACAGGGGACATCCTGGCATCGTCTACTATGCCTCCCCTCGTCCTGCCTCTGACTGTAGGTCTTAAAAAAGTTTAACAGAATACCTTTTAAAAGCTATCCATTTTTCTTTGCCCTCCAAGATGTTATTCAAAAATGTTGACGGCAGTTTTCTACAATATGTTTGAGTGAATTTAATCAAGTGGGTTATTAAATTGAGTTCAACTAAATACTTTCTGTGTATATGAGTGGAACTTCCTGTACAATCCCGGAAAACTATTATAAGTCTGAAAAATTGTTATGGTGTTACCCTACAAGGGACTAAATTCAGCATTTTGTTTTTCAGGTTTTATGAATTGCAATTATTTATGTCCTGTTAACTAAGTTAATTCATATTTTACTTACTTTTTTTTACTTTCATATTAAAATACAAAAAATTGAGGTTTTTTATGGCATACCCCATGCTTCCAAAGTCAAGTTTTAGTTTTTTTTTCAATAAACACTTTTGTAAAGGTAAAGGGGTTTAACCTTTCCCCTCTCCAAGCACCATAGTCTTTATTTTATCCTTTTGTATTTTGTATATATTTGTGTGTATGGGTTTTTTGGTTATATACATAACAATTATTATTATATATTATATTTGTTGTTATATGTGTATGTATGTATATATGTATATTTATAGTGTGTATATATATATATATATTTTTATATATAAAATATGTTTGGGGTTAGTATATGTTGATTGATATATGTGTTTATATTTTATATTATATATATATTTTAAAATTAAATTTTTATATTATAATATATATATATTTTAAAATATATAATTTTATAAATATAATTTTGTAACACAAGTTGAAACCAGAAGTTTTATAACTGTATAAAAGACAAAATAGTATTCTTTTTTATATCTGACAGAAAAGGTAAAACTGTTATGGACTTATTTGCAAATTTAAAAAAATTATACTAAAACTAATTGACATAAAAAAGGTAAAGTTTTTTTGATTTCTGTCAATGTGAAAAAAAAATCTTTTACTTTTTAAGCAAATGTTTCTCTTTTTTTAATTGTATTAAAGGGTTGTACAAACCGGGGAAATTTCTCTTGTTAAGATCTTGCAAAAACAAGTCTTTTGCAAAATGTTCCTTTTCAGCGTCTTTCTATTCCCGTTTCTGACGCACATCCCCCCTTTAGTCCCCTCTTTTACAATTGTGAAGAACAAGTTGTTTTGAAACCCCAAATTTTTTTCATAGGGCTGTAGTCTACTATTTCACACAAAATGCCCCCCAAAAATTCAAAACAGGGCCCTTTAGCCAAATTTTGACAATTTGAAGAACAAATGTTGTTAGAAACCACATTTTTTAAATAGGATGTAGTATTGCTGCATTTCAAAGCAAAAAGCCCCCAAAAAATTAAAAAATGGCTTCTAGCCACTTTTTAAAAATTTGTGAAGGGAAACTCCCCTTTAAAAGCCACTTTTCTTTTCCAAAGGCCCCTTTTTTAAAGCTGTATCCAAAAGCCCTCCCCAAAAAAAATTTTAAAAAAAATGATTTTCTCACCCCACTTTTTTAAAAATTGTGGGGGAAAAATTCCACTTAAAAACCACATTTCTCCCCCAAAAAGGACCATGTTTATAGTTTTTTTCTAACAGAACCAGGGCCCCCCAAAAAATTAAAAATGATTTTCTCGCCCCTTTAAAATTGTAAAGGGAGAAATTCCATTAAAAAACCCAACATTTTTTTTTCCAAAGGCCATAAATTCTAGCTGTATCTCACAGCCCCAATGCCCCCCAAAAACCTTTGGGAAAATTGCGAAAAAATTCAAAAGATAAGTGGGAAAATTGGAATACGGGGGTTTTTTCTAAAACCTTTGGGTTTGCCCTTTTCATTTCCCCTCACAGAAAAAACCAAAAATAAACTTTTGGGAACTGAAAAATTAAAAATTGCTTTAAAAAATTAAATCTTTTTAAATTTTTTTTTTTTTCAAGGGGAAACATTTTTTTTTGAAGGGAACGTGAAGTAGCCCGGAAAACTAACCCGGTGCCTCAAAATTGGGGCCAAAACATCATCAGAGACCATCCCTAAATTATCTTAATAAAAGGGTCAAACGATCCCATTATCTGGGGAAAAAGCCGTTTGCGTTTGTCTTAATAAACTCCTCCAGCGGCTGAAGACCCCTTTAGATATGCGCTGGCTGCGGGGGCAGGACAACACCTCTTTTGGGCGGTGGCGAGCAAGGTGGGCCATTATCCTTTTTGGGGGATCCCCCAAAAGTTTTTTGGGGTCCGGAACCATCTAAAAAAAAGGGTTTGTTGAGACGAAATAGTCGGCACCATCATTTTTAAAGCGGGCCCTCTGTGTGTTTTTATGTGGCCCTGCATTACTTTCGTTGGTGTTGGGTAAAAAAAGGGTTTTCCCAAATTTGTAAACCCATTAGGCTTCTGCCCCCTTTGGGCCCCCCTTTTTGCCCCCTTACCCCTGCATTCGCCCCATGTTCGAAAGATAAAAATTTGAAAAGGTTATGGAGGTTTTTTTAAAGTCTTTTATTAAAAGACGGCAAAAACAGTATTCTTAAAAACCCCCTAATTTCCCACAGGGCCCCTAGGATTTTGAAAATGAAATGTTTTTTGCGAATTTTCCCGTGAAAAGTGTTTGGGTTTTTGGGAAAAAACATTAAAAACAAAATCAACAGTGTTCTTCCTTCAGTTTCAGGGATTTTTCAACGCCCAGTAGGGCTAGGAAATTTTATAGTTTTTTTAAAAAAATATCATACAAGTGTGCTACTGCGCCAAAATGAGATTAAAAGAGCCCCCCTAAAAATAATTTTAAATTACACGGATGAGAAATTGTTTTTTTTTGCAGCAATGACAACCCGGGAAAAGTTCTAGAAAGTTTCCCACCCCGAATTTGTCGTACAACGTGGCTATTTTTAAAAAAAAGGGCCCCACCACGTGAATAAAGCTATTTAAAAAATATTCGGAAAACAAACGTAGTTTTTGCACCTATCAAGAACCCGCGGGATACAAAATTGCTTTATTCAAATTTTTAAATTTCAAAGGTGGGTCTATGAACAAAAACTGGCCTGCGCCCCCAAAATTTAAAAAAAACACCTATTGAAATGTATCGGATAAAAAAAAAGTGGAGTTTTACAAACCCTTTAAATTTCAAACCCGCGGGTTTAAAATACAAAATTTTTTGTATTCAAAAATTTTAAATGAAAAGGGGCCCCTATGAAAAAAAGCTGGCCCCGCACCAAAAATGGAAAAAAAAAAACCTATCTGAAAAAGTATACGGGTTAAAAAAAGTTGGGGGTTTTGCACCTATCAAATACACCCCAAATGACTCAAAAATTTCTGTTTCAAATTTTAAATGCAAGGTGCCCCTTAAACAAAGCTGGCCTGCGCCAAAGTGAAAAAAACACTTAGTGAAATGTATCGGTAATAAAAGGGGAGTTTTGCCCTATCAAATACACTGCGGTGACTACAAAATTGCTGTTTTCAAATTTAAGTGAAGGTGCCCTTTGAAAAAAGTGGCCTGCGCCAAAGTGAAAAAAACCCTATTGAAATATTAGGATAAAAAAAGTGGAGTTTTGCACCTATCAAAACACCGGCAGTGACTACAAAATTGCTGTTTAAAATTTAAGTGAAAGGGGCCCTCTATGAACAAAGCTGGCCTGCGAAAAGTGAAAAAAACCCTATTGAAATGTATAGGAAAATAAAAGGTTTTTTGCCCTATCAAAAAACCCTGCGGTGATACAAAATGGCTGTTTTAAAATTTAAGTGAAAGGTGCCTTATGAAAAAGCGGCTGGCCAAAGTAAAAAAAAAAACAACCCTACTAAAAATGTATACAAAAAAAAAAAAATTTGAGTTTTGCACCTATCAAATACCCTGCAGTTACTAGAAGATCTGTATCCTATAAAGTTCGCTGCAAAACTACAAGTATTTTTCACCAGAAAAAACTTTTAAATAAAACCCATTGAAATGCAAGGTCAAACAAAGTCTGGGTGCACTATCCCCTCTCCTTTAAGAGTTGTCTGTGTTCGCCCCAGCCCTGGCTCCCCCCCCCCTCCCCCCGGGCTGGACAACGCTAATGCTCCTTAAAATTTACCCAAATAATAAAAAATGAAAAACTCTATCACCTAAATTCTAAAATTCAAGCTAAAAAATAGCTGTCGTGTGAACAAATAGAACAGTTTTGCTGAGCGTTTTGCAGAGACCGAGCACACGTCCCCTTTTGAACACATAAAAACATGAGGCGAACGGAAGGGGTTTTTGTAAAAGGGTCAGTGATTTTTCCACCAATCGAACCATACCATCCCAGTCATGAGCGCACCACAGCTACCTGCTCTATTCCTAAGTGATTTGCTGGCCGCCAAAATGACGGGAAGCGCTGAAAATGGGCGATATTAATAGTTTGCGAGTTTTCACCTAAATTATCCGTGATCGAAAAAACCCATAAAAATAAAAAAAACCCTTCCCATTTAATTTGTCGAACTTCTCCTCAGTGAGTTCAGTGATGAAAGTCGATTTACTCTGAGCAAAATGATGGGCCCCCAACAATGTGGAGACGTCAATGAGAGAGCTGTGCATCTGCCACAGACAAGTCTTTGGTGGTTGTGGTGGTGTTACAGTGTGGGCAGGTGTGTCTGGTCAATACAGAACTGCCCTACACTTTGTAAATAGTACATGACAAACGTCTACTAGCTGAATAACATCACTAATCCAGTTATTGTGCCGCTGCAGGAACAACACAGGGCGAATTTCATCTTCACGAACAACAATGCTCCAGCTCATCGAGATTACATCATTAGGGAATGGCTGTTTGAGACTGGGGCCCCTCAAATGTAGCGGATGCACTTTCGTCAGACCTGAACCTTCTAGAAAACCTGTGGGATCAGTTGAGTGGGCGTGTAGAAGCTCAACTCTGAACATCAATGACCTGAGGTGCGCCCTTCAAGAAGAGTTGGCTCTCTCAAGTGTCAATAACTTGACTTGTGAACAGCATGAGACGTCGCTGTCAAGCTGGAACTGATACACAAGACCACCTGACACATTATTGAGATACTGACATGTTAATGGTGTAGACCCTCCATTGTTGCTGGCTTTTGTTTTAATAAATTGTTTGAGATTAAAAAATCAACATTGCTAGGACTTACATGGCTACTGGTTAAAATATCACTGGAGCGGGAAAGTTTTAAGTTTTCAATAACATTTCACAAAAGCAAAATATCCCTATCTTTTTGTGAGTAGAGCATATTAAGCCTGTTTTGGTTGCTATATTTTTAGTACACCCCATTTTTATATAGCTCAGGGCCCAAACCTTAAAAATGGCAAAGTATAAGTTCTGTCCCCTCTGTCAAAGAGTCAACAATGGGAACTGCATGGCGCCTCTTGTATCCATGGCCTGGTCACCAGTATTACAAGTCAGGCCTAAGGGCAACATGTATGAATGGGGCTGCTCTAGAAGTCTGGTGTATTTTCAGCCCGACATCAGACGAAGCCTAGTTCGCTATAGTTAAAAGCCTCCTGTACGCCAGTATCAGGTGCTTTACAGAGCGCCCGCGGCACTTTGTAATGTGTCTGATTTCGGGGGCGTGCGGGAGGCGGGACGCACTAGAACCATATAAAGCTATAGATTTATAGTTTCAGACGGCAATTCCAGGTGCATTACTGCTGGAACAGGTAGAGCACTTTCACAGTCGTATACCTGACCCAAATGTGTCGTACTAGCACTAGAATGCGCTTGATTTATGACCTGCAGTAGAGTGGATTCATAAATCGGGTGCATTTTATGCTATTATAATGCGCATGAAAATTGTCGTTTAAGCACCAAAATTCATACATGTCACTGTAAGTCTTCCTTTGCAACCACAGCTCCCTCCCCAGTGTATCCTGTGTTGTGTATGTTGTTTAATAGTCTCCAAAAAAAAGAGACTCTCACAAGAGAACCGAGAGTGACTTCTGATCACTATACAGTATTTACTATTTTATAGGCAAACTTAAACTCTATCACCTCGGGCTGCAGCGCCACTCGCGACAAACTCTATCAGTTCTCTATCTATAAAACACTAAAACGTAACTTTTATTATGTAGAACTCTTAACCTCTATACACACTATTTAAAAACCCCGATTTCTAACCCCACCATTTAACCCTTCTATTTTAAGGCCCTGATGAAGCCGATTACGGTGAAACATGTCGGGGAGGTCAGGGATGACGTTTTAAATTGTGATTTCTATCTGCACAATTCACCCGCGCAGAGGGTGTCAAAAAGGGGGCCTTATTTGTCCTGTGTCCATTAAAATTTGGGATGACGCCCAAGTGGAGGCTTGGGATCCCCCACGGGGTTAATAATTTGCGTAAATAAGGCTTTCCTGTTGGTAGGTGGGGGTTCCACAACTTGATAATAGAAAAGGAGCTATTTCCCTTTTTTTCAAAGTAAAAGGGTTAAAAGGAGAGGTTAGAAATCAGGTTTTTAAATAGTGTGTATAGAGGTTAAGAGTTATACATAATAAAAGTTACGTTTTAGTGTTTTATAGATAGAGAACTGATAGAGTTTGTCGCGAGTGGCGCCGCAGCCTGAGGTCCGGCTGCGGGCGCACTCGTTCCTGCCCCGTCCCTGCTGCGCCTGGGGAGCATTGCGCTGCGAACGGCGGGCGCGCTCGCTCCCACGGGCGCACGGACTCACCTGGCCACGCTCCTGATGCTGCTTTCCTGTCTGCCGGGCGACGCGCACGTCCCCGTTTCCTAAGGCGCGCATGCGCTGGCTCTTTCGGATTTAAAGGGACAGTGCGCTAGAAATTGGAGTTGCCCCTCGCTGACTCTATTTAAGGGCTCCACCTCTTCCTGGACTCTGCCCAATCCATAGGGCCCTATGCTAAGAGAGGAAGCCTGTTTAACATTCTGGTTGCCCGATCCGTGTACCAGTTCCTTTGGCTTATGTCTCCTGACCACGAACCTGCCTGCCATGACCTCTTTGCCCGTCCCCCACTACGAGTTTGCCTTTCGATTTGGTACTTCGTTGCACCTCGGCTGCCACCGCAAGCAAGTCGCATCAGGGGTAGCGACCTGGTGGACTCCTGCCGCAGCAAGTCTATCCCGCTTTGCGTCGGGCTCTGGTGAAAACCGGGACCCACTTAGACTCCGCTCCCTGGTGTGGCTTCTACCACTGCTTGCGGTGACCCAGTGGATCCACTACCTAGGTCCGTTACAGAGTTTAAGTTTGCCTATGGCAAAATAGTAAATATAGTGTATGTTGTTTGCCACCTCTCACTACTGCCAAATACAAATGTGTGGTAGGGAAAAGCACTCCGTTGATGAGATATCTCAAAAAAGGTGCAAGTCAATAATAACTGTCCAAAGAAACAGGTTGACTGCCACTTGATTGTATTATGCAAATACATGAAACAATTTTTATTGAAAATCACTACAGCTCCAGTGAAGACAAATAAAGTGACTGTACAAATTTTTGACATTTCGGTCATCCGACCTTTCTCAAAGAGTCACTAGAATAAATGTACAGAGAATTTTTTTTAGATACAAAAATAAACGTCTCAATAACAAATAAATATGTGTACAACAAAACAAAGAGTACAAATAAAAAATAAGCATATATAAAAAATATATAATATATAACATATACATATAACAAATCCACAAATCCCCCAAAAAATATTTACAATATATACAATGTATACATTCAAATTAATATCTCCATTGAGAGACTATAGCAATCTGTACACAGATATTATCAAGAAATATAGTATTCATAAAAGAAATCAATATGTGTAGGGTAGATGCTTTGGGCCACATGTATGAATCTCGCAGGGTCTGGGCGCACCTTTCCGCCAGTTTTCTGGCGAAATCTGCGCCTGATTTATGTCGGCGGGCGCGCGCTCATACATAGCATGTAAAGTGCCGCCGCGGCCTCGCAGTGAGTGTGAAGGCGCAGTGCGGGTCTCCGAGGCGCAGTGCGGCGCTGCGCCTATGATTCGGCGCCGGAGGTAGTGCGCTCGTACATGCGGGCAAAAGTTCCCTGCGCCTCGCCAGAGTGTGTGGGGCACAGTGCGGGGACATGGGCGCAGTGTGGGACTTAGGTGCCGTGCGGGACTGCGCCGAAAAACAGTTCCGATGCGAGACAGGCTGGAACAGCGAGAAATCATTCCAGATGTCGGTGCGGAGTATGAATCAAATATCGCCTTTATAAAGGCATTCAACATTCTCAGGAAAAGAGCTGAAACCTAAAAAATAAAAAATACATCAAACAAAATCACTTTCCAAATATCCTAATTCAAGAATTAGGATATTGGAAATTGCCGGGAAATACAGTAATTCAAATTCTGAAAGCTATTCTGATTGGTCAGCATAAACCGGCCAATCAGAATAAGAGCGACAGTGAACCATTAAAACCTATGGGGAAGTTCAGACCAATCAGAATCCACGGCGGGATAGTTCAAAATGCAGTAAAAATGCTGAAAAGAGCTGATTGGTTAAGCTACTGGGGACTTGGCGAGCTCAGCCAATCAGAATAGGAGCGACAGAGACCCATTCTAGCCTCTGGAGAAGTTTAGACCAATCAGAATCCAAGGCGGGACAGTTCAAAATACTGTAAAAATGCTGAAAGAGGTGATTGGCTGAGCTAGCGGGGGCTCGGCTAAGCTCAGCCAATCAGAATAGAGCGACAGAGACCCATTAAAACCTATGGAGAATTATTGACCAATCAGAATAGGAGCGACAAAGACCCATTCTAGTCTATGGAGAAGTTTAGACCAATCAGAATCCACGGCGGGATAATTCAAAATACAGTAAAAAGACAGAAAAGAGCTGATTGGCTGAGCTAGCGGGGGCTTGGCTATCCCAGCCAATCAGAGCGCGAGCTTCTTCTCCCATTATAGTCTATGGAGAGATGGGCGCTCTGAAATCTCGGTGCTGAGCGCCGTGCGGCATGAATTATTAATAAAAAATTTTTTTTATTAAATGTAAAACGTTATCAGATAAAGAGCCGAACCCTTCTTTACAAATAAAGCAGTTAAAAACCCGAACAACGCGTTTGTCGCCGAGACCGGCGCTACATAAGGAATTGCAATAGAGAGAATTGCCGGGAAAGACAGTAATTCAAATTGTTTAAGCTATTCTCATTGGTCGGCATAAACCAGCCAATCAGAATAGGAGCGACATGTCCCATTATAACCTATGGAGGAGAATTGACCAATCAGAATAGGAGCAAACAATGTCCCATTATATCCTACGGAGAAAAAATGACCAATCATATTCAAAGGCGGGACAGTTCAAAATACAGTAAAAATGCATAACGAGCTGATTGTTAAGCGGCAGGGGCTCATCCAGCTTAGCCAATCAGAGCGCGAGTACTTTCTTCATAGATTCTATGGGAAAAGAAATTCTGAGCGCGCTCTGTGATTGGCTAAGTTAAAAGAGCGCCGTTATTGGACCAATGGGAGAGCGATCTACGCTCCTATGGGTTTTTAATGCAATCTGAAATAAACTGTACAGGTCGAAATTCAAATTATAACACTACAGAATGTTGTCCCGATGTGTATATAAAATGAATAATAAATAGGGGTAACGAAAAAAATATTAATTCAATAAAATCCTTTTATTTCTTTATTTTCGTTAGCCAACGATCAATTAGTAATGGGTTGCATCGAAAATGAAGAAATAAACATGATTTTTATTGATTTAATATCATTTCGTTACCCCCATGGAGAAGTAGCTCGCGCTCTGATTGGCTGGGATAGCCAAGCCCCGCTAGCTACACCAATCAGCTCTTTTCTGTCTTTTACTGTATTTTAATTATCCCGCCGTGGATTCTGATTGGTCTAAACTTCTCCATAGACTAGAATGGGTCTTGTCGCTCCTATTCTGATTGGTCACTAGTTCTCCATAGGTTTTAATGGGTCTCTGTCGCTCCTATTCTGATTGGCTGAGCTAGCCAAGTCCCCGGTAGCTTAACCAATCAGCTCTTTTCAGCATTTTTACTGTATTTTGAACTGTCCCGCCTTTGATTCTGATTGGTCAATCCTTCCCCATAGGTTTTAATGGTTCACTGTCGCTCCTATTCTGATTGGCCGGTTTATGCCGACCAATGAGAATAGGTTTCAGAATTTGAATTACTGTATTTCCCGGCAATTTACAATATCATAATTCTTGATATTGCGCCGTTCTAGAGTTTAGGAAAGTGTTTTTTTTTTTAATTATGTTTATTTTTGAGGTTCAGCTCTTTTCTGACACTGTTTTCCGCCTTTATAAAGGCGATTTTTTCTGAATCATACTCCTGCTGCACGGAGTGGAGCGCCGAGATTTCGGTCGCGATCTTCTATCTGCTTCCTCGCATGTTCCAATCCTGCTTCACTTCGCCTCTGTCGGAGCATTTAGACCAAAAAAAAACAGGTCTGCCTGTCGGAGCTGCCGAGCGCTGCACTGCGCCTCGCTTTGCCGACTCGCCATCGTACATGCCTCGGAGTATACGAGCGCGCCGCGTCCCGCCCCGGAACGCCTACCCCGCGCCCACACCGCGCCCACTGCCCGCCCCTTTATGCGGGGCGCAGCTGAAAGTGGCGAACGCTGCGCTTAACACCGCATTCCCGCATCCGACAGCGGGATTCGGGCTGGGAGGCGCAGTTTATGCCAAAAAACAGGCGTAAAGCCCGATCATACATGTCGCCCTTACTGTTTACGGGCTCCAACAATACTTGGGCTACGGCTCTTATTTCATGCTCTTCCAGTCTCTTCTCTACTGGTAAGTTGTTTTGTCTTAGGGATTACTAGGGTGGACTAGTTCACTGCATAACTATGTTTTTCTTTGTTTTACAAACTTTGGGAGTGTATATATATGTGTATGTGCATTATATTCCTACTGATGATACAGACCATATTGATTATATATAAGACACTCTACCCTACACATATTGATTTCTTTTATGGATACTATATTTCTTGATAATATCTGTGTACAGATTGCTATAGTCTCTCAATGGAGATATTAATTTGAATGTATACATTGTATATATTGTAAATATTTTTTGGGGGGATTTGTGGATTTGTTATATGTATATGTGTATATATATGTATGTATGTGTGTGTATATAATATATATATATATATATATATATATATATATATATATATATATATATATATATATATATGTGCTTTATTTTGTTATTTGTACACTTTTTATGCTCTTTGTTTTGTTGTACACATATTTATTTGTTATTGAGATGTTTATTTTTGTATCTAAAAAAAATTTCTCCGTACATTTATTCTAGTGACTCTTTGAGAAAGGTCGGATCACCGAAACGTCAAAAATTTGTACAGTCACTTATATTTGTCTTCACTGGAGCCTGTAGTGATTTTTTTCAATAATAATTGTTTACATGTATTTGCAATAATACAATCATAGTGTGCAGTCAATCCTTGCACCTCTCACTACTGTGCCAGTATTTGCTTATCACATAGGTCAGAAACACTTAACTCCTTACAAACAATAGACATATGGTACATCCTAAGTAGCAGGCTAACACATAACTGACACCTGACGCTAACAGCAGGGAATGAAGCGGGCTCTGATCCCTACTGTTTAACCCTTAAGATCCACAGCAATTGCGGTGTCTAAATGAATGAGGAATAGTGCTGCATACTGATTGTTCCTCTGCTCAAAACCCCACAGACGAGATGCTGATTGGTTACCAAGACTAATTAAGGTTTCCTTTGCTGCTAGTCAATTCTATTTCTCCCCG